>JAWQFJ010000843.1:40000-137015 GCA_034096865.1 Theodoxus fluviatilis | reverse complement strand
TGACTTCACCTTCTTATCCACTTGATGTCCCAAACAATTTGATGGGCGTTTCAGGAGGGGCATTGGTACCTTTGACGTACCTCTCTCCATCCACTGACGCAATGATGGGGTCAGGACAGCGCCCACTGGCCCAATTGACTGGCCAACTCTTCCTCATGATGTCAATGATGGGGTCAGGAGGGCACTGCACTTAGAACTGTTACCTCTTCCTCCACTTGATGTCAATGATGGGGTCAGGAGGCACTGCCTTGACTGTACTCTTCCCTCCACTTGATGTCCAATGATGGTGGTCAGGAGGCACTGCCTTGACTGCACTCTTCCTCCACTTGATGTCAATGATGGGGTCAGGAGGCACTGCCTTGACTGCACTCTTCCTCCACTTGATGTCAATGATGGGGTCAGGAGGCACTGCCCTTGACTGCACTCTTCCTCCACTTGATGTCAATGATGGGGTCAGGAGGCACTGCCTTGACTGACTCTTCCTCCACTTGATGTCAATGATGGGGTCAGGAGGCACTGCCTTGACTGCACTCTTCCTCCACTTGATGTCAATGATGGGGTCAGGAGGCACTGCCTTGACTGCACTCTTCCTCCACTTGATGTCAATGATGGGGTCAGGAGGCACTGCCTTGACTGCACTCTTCCTCCACTTGATGTCAATGATGGGGTCAGGAGGCACTGCCTTGACTGCACTCTTTCTCCACTTGATGTCAATGATGGGGTCAGGAAGGCACTGCCTTGACTGCACTCTTCCTACCACTTGATGTCAATGATGGGGGTCAGGAGGCACTGCCTTGACTGCACTCTTCCTCCACTTGATGTCAATGATGGGGTCAGGAGGCACTGCCTTGACTGTACTCTTCCTCCACTTGATGTCAATGATGGGGTCAGGAGGCACTGCCTTGACTGCACTCTTCCTCCACTTGATGTCAATGATGGGGTCAGGAGGCACTGCCTTGACTGCACTCTTCCTCCACTTGATGTCAATGCATCGGGGTCCGGACGGCACTGCCTTGGACTGACACTCTTCCGCCCACTTGAATGTCAATGATGGAGGTCAGGCCGGCCCACTGCCTTGACTGCACTCTTCCTCCACTTGATCCTTACCCTGGCAATTGGGAATCCCGTCTCTCAAAATTCTCCAAAGCCAAACTTGGGGGCTGTACTCTACTTATCCTTAAAGACTGAGAGTGAAAAGACTTTTGTCACTGACAGTTGTTCTTCAAGAGGGCTATAGTGGAGAAAAACTTACTTTGGCACCACCACCAGCAGAGTGATCATGTACTCGGAGTCTAGTACAAAGTGCTCCCTCTTCACCACGTCTCCCAGGTACCGGGTCAGCAGACTTCCCCTGAAACAGATGGCCCAGCTCACTTCAAAGTCATGTGGCGGTGGTGGCGGCAGTGGGGATGATGATGATGATGATGATGATGATGATGATGATGATGATGATGATGATGATGTGGTCATGGTCATCTACAAAGGATGACAATAAAGAAAATGAGCCATTATTGGAAGACAACAATGACAATAATGTTTTGTAGACGGTGAAGTGAATGTCAAAATATATCACAGTTCTAATCTTTAAGAGTGAGTCGTTCTAGAAATTCAGAGTAGGGTCACATTCTAAACAAAACACCATTAAAAAAAATAAAAAAATAAAAAGGAAATACTGCTAGATGAGAGGTTACCATGGAAACTCACCCTGCTTTCTTCTCCAGGGACTGCAGATTGCCCTTGAGGTTGACGTAGTTGGACATCTTGTTCTTCAGCTCCACCTCAATCTGGCTCACTTGCTGTGGAGGAGGAAGGGAAACAGTGTTCCAGTGATTCATGGAGGAGGAACGGAAACAGTGTTCCAGTGATTCATGGAGGAGGAAGGGAAACAGTGTTCCAGTGATTCATGGAGGAGGAAGGGAAACAGTGTTCCAGTGATTCATGGAGGAGGAAGGGAAACAGTGTTTCAGTGATTAATGGAGGAGGAACGGAAACAGTGTTCCAGTGATTCATGGAGGAGGAAGGGAAACTGTTCCAGTGATTCATGGAGGAGGAAGGGAAACAGTGTTCCAGTGATTCATGGAGGAGGGAGGGAAACAGTGTTCCAGTGATTCATGGAGGAGGAAGGGAAACAGTGTTCCAGTGATTCATGGAGGAGGAAGGGAAACAGTGTTCCAGTGATTCATGGAGGAGGAAGGGAAACAGTGTTCCAGTGATTCATGGAGGAGGAAGGGAAACAGTGTTCCAGTGATTCATGGAGGAGGAAGGGAAACAGTGTTCCAGTGATTCATGGAGGAGGGAGGGAAACAGTGTTCCAGTGATTCATGGAGGAGGAAGGGAAACAGTGTTCCAGTGATTCATGGAGGAGGAAGGGAAACAGTGTTCCAGTGATTCATGGAGGAGGAAGGGAAACAGTGTTCCAGTGATTCATGGAGGAGGAAGGGAAACAGTGTTCCAGGGATTCATGGAGGAGGGAGGAAAACAGTGTTCCAGTGATTCATGGAGGAGGAAGGGAAACTGTTTCAGTGATTAATGGAGGAGGGAGGGAAACAGTGTTCCAGTGATTCATGGAGGAGGAAGGGAAACTGTTTCAGTGATTAATGGAGGAGGAAGGGAAACGGTGTTCCAGTGATTCATGGAGGAGGAAGGGAAACTGTTCCTGTGATGCATGGAGGAGAATGAGAAATAGTGTTCCAGTGATTCATGGAGAAGGAAGGGAAACTGTTCCAGTGATTCATGGAGATGGAAGGGAAGCGGTGTTCCAGTAATTCATAAAAGAGGAAGGAAAACATGTTCCAGTGATTCAGGGAGGAAGGAAAACTGTTCCAGTGCTTCATGGAAGGGAAATGGTGTTCCAGTGATTCAGAGAGGAGGAAGGGAAACTGTTCCAGTGATTCAGGGAGGAAGGGAAACATGTTCCAGTGCTTCATGGAAGGGAAACTGTTCCAGTGATTCAGAGAGGAGGTAGGGAAACTGTTCCAGTGATTCATGGAGATGAAAGGGAAACTGTTCCAGTGATTTATGGAAGGGAAATGGTGCTCCAGTGATTCACAGTGATGCAGCTTAAGCACCCCCCATTGCCGATGGAGGTGCTGCATTGTATTAACATCCCCATTCATTAACCCCTATCCTTGTTGGGTCTGCTAGTGATGCGTTTTCAAAAAATACCCAAAATTTCACAATTATGGTTGCTCAAAAACATGGATTTGGTCTTTGTTCACTTGTTAGCACATAGTTATAGTATAGGTTTTACTGCATTTTGTTATATAGAAAGGTATATGCCAAAGAAAAGGATGACATTTGGGGATGAGGGAAAGTGGGATTTAGCAGTGCTGATGGCTGGAACTGTCCCAATCATGATGCCAAGGTAAGGGTTAAAGCATATCATACATGAAATAGGCATGGTCTACCCAGGAGCAGAGTCATCAGTACTAAATGAGCCCCTAGAAACACATCCTTGACATCTCCAATTGCAGATTCAAGGAGAAAAATAATCAGTGAGGTATGCAAAAACTCTCCTTTAATTTCCACCATTCCCAAACGCATTTCACATCTTTCCATAACTGACACAACTACACTGATCATCATTGGCCTTCTCAGTGATCACATATCTAAAAGAATATCAGTCTATCTGTACTTGTAGTTTGTACAGAGGGCTACACCTGTGGAGGCTGTTTAGAGCCCTTCCTGACAGCAGCAGTCAGTCATATACAACAAGAAGTGTGCTGTGAAAGCATATTGCTGAGATGTAGGTCTTAAAGTGGTAGTGGTGGTAATGGTATAATTCTTGTAGTATTAGCAGTAGTAGTGGTAAAAGTAGTAGACATAGTGGTGACAGTGGTGGTGACAGTGGTAGTAGCAATGGTAGTAGATGTGTAGTAGTAGTTATAGTAGTAGTAGTAATAGTAGTAGTATAGCAGTTGTAGTGGTGGTGGTGAATATAGTAGTGGCAATAGTAGTAGTGGCGGTAATAGCAGTAGTAGGTGTAGTAGTAGTAGTAGTAGTAGTAGTAGTAGCAGCAGCAGGAGCAGCAGCAGCAGCAGCAGCAACAGCAGCTGCGGCAGAGGCACCATCAGTAGCAGTAGCAGCAGTAGTAGTAGCAGCAGCAGCAGTAGTAGCAGCAGCAGCAGTAGTAGCAGCAGCAGTAGTGATGGTGGTAGCAGTAGTAGTAGTGGCAGTGGTAGTAGTAGTGGTGGTATAAGCAGCAGCAGTGGTAGTAGCAGCAGTAGAAGTAGCAGCAGCAGTAGTAGTAATGGTGAAGGTTTGAGCACACTGCATCTGCAACAGCTGCAAGGGAGTTGAGTGGCTTTGCACAGAGAGGCAGAGAGAGGCCTACCTTTCCAATGATTTCAGAGATGCTCTTGAGGGACTGCTTGATGGGATACTTGGCCAGGTCCCAGTTGAAGTTCTGTAAATACTGGGATGGAGGAACTGAAAGGAGGACACAGAGAGACGTTGTCAGGCTCAAAGAGGAACATGTCATAGCCAAGGATCCATGCTAGTTGAGTGACTCAAACAGCTGACTACAGTATGAGATCACATCGTTCTATGAGGGTTTTTTTCCCCAGAAGTTTTTTTGTGACATCTTGACATCAGGGAAAAACAAGAAGTTGATTATCTCAAGCATGATGTCCTCATTACAAACAAAAGATATTATTAAAAATGATGATAAATGGCAAACATCTCCATGTGCAGGGATTTTAATATTTTGTGTGTTTCCATGGTTACACCCTATACAACCTTGTGGTTGCCAAGCTCTACTTGGTTTATCTTGTCTGCTTTCCCAGACAGCTCTATTGAGATTTGTCAGCTTGTCAGTGACATCACTGTTGAGATTGGTCAGCGGGTCAGTGACAGCAATGTTGAGATTGGTCAGCAGGTCAGTGACATCACTATCAAGGCAGGTCAAAAAGAAAAGTAGACTCACCATCGTTGACTCGCAAGTTCTCCAGAAGTTTGTCCCTGGCTCCCTCCAGTACATCATTGCCTAGAGACTGCGCAACTTTTCGGCAAACGCTGCAAACAGTCAGTGGCATTCTCAGCAACAACCATCACCACCACCACCATTACCTTCCTTTTTTTCCAAAGAAATTTTTCAAGGAGAATTTCACCGCCTTTGCTGCTGTGCAGCCCTATCATGTTGCTTGTTTTCGTAACATTACTTTTTACCCCCCACTCAAATGTAAATGACAGACTTTCAAAATTTTATTGGACAACATATAGTAGCCTCTCTGCTAACATCAAAACAAGGATCAACGGCTAAATATTGTTGTTCATGCTCCATTTATGACAACAACCTATTTTAATAGAAATTCAAAATAAAACAAGAAGGGCAAAGCCCATACGACTCACATGCTTGACCTTGACCTTTATATGACCTTGACCTTCAGGTGACCTTCAAGGTCAAGGTCAAACAACTAAACCTACCAATGACATCATACACTAAGAAATGCTTAAACAAATTTCCTACAAAAATACATGTGACCTTGACCCAAGGTCAAGGTCATCCAAGGTCATGCAACACAAAGCTGTTAATTCAAGACATAGGAAGCACAGTGGTGCTTATTGGCACTTTCTACCATGAGATATAGTCACTTTTAGTGGTTCACTACCCCATTTTGGTCACATTTCATAAGGGTCAAAGTGACCTTGACCTTGATGATATGTGAACAAATGTGTCTCATGATGAAAGTATAACATGTGCCCCACATAATTATTAAGTTTGAAACAGTTATCTTCCATAGTTCAGGGTCAAGGTCACTTCAAAATATGTATACAATCCAACTTTGAAGAGCTCCTGTGACCTTGACCTTGAAGCAAGGTCAACCAAACTGGTATCAAAAGATAGGGCTTGCTTTGACCTATATACCACTTGTAGCTAAGGTCGCCATTCTCAATAACGTGGGAGAAAATTGGGAAAATGTGAAATATGACTGTTTTTGAGACCACATTTATGGCTCCTGTGACCTTGACCTTGAAGCAAGGTCAAGTCACTATGTATGTTTTTTGAGGCCTTGTCATCATACACCATCATGCCACATTTGGTGTTGATAGACTTAATAGTCTCCGAGAAAAATCCAACGTTTAAGTTTTTAATGCCCGGACGGACGGACGGACGACACGGCTGAGTACATAGACTCACTTTTGCTTCGCATGTGAGTCAAAAAGGACAGGCAAAAGGATATTTAATGAAAAATCATGCCGAGTTATTCGACTAATGCAGCTGTTGACTGATTTCTATCCCAGGTGTGTGGTTGATTGCCAGCTTGGGATGGGAATGGGTACAGACAGAATAGTTGGATGGGGTCAAGTTGGGTTGGGTCAATTTGGATTGGGTTGGTTGTTAGGTCTACACTAGAAGTTGAAGTCCCAATATGCATCAAGATCCAGAGGAAACTCACCTCTCTGTATAGGCATCCACTTTTCCCAGATCATCAGACAGACCCACCAGGACGTCCAAAGTCCCCACCTTCAACCAGGACCAAGGACACATTGGCTGCCTAGGTCTGACAACAACAGTAACTCTACATGCATGTCCATGCTCTCCCTCAAGGCTAGGCACAATCCTGACTGCTTAGCGGGGTAAATCACTCCATCACTGCTTGAAGTGACTGCCATCTGACAGATGAGTGTGTATACATGTGTGTGTGTGTGTGTGTGTGTATGTGTGTGTGTGTGTGTGTGAGAGAGAGAGAGAGCAAGAGAGAGAGAGAGAGAGAGAGAGAGAGAGAGAGAGAGAGAGAGAGAGAGAGACAGACAGACAGACAGACAGACAGACAGACAGACAGACAGACAGACAGACAGACAGACAGACAGACAGACAGACAGACAGACAGACAGACAGACAGACAGACAGACAGACAGACAGACAGAGAAGGCAAAGGACTGAGTGGTAGAACTTGAGGACAAAAATGCACATTTAAACAAACACACACCAATGAATGACAAAATTGTCTGTTGATTAAGACAAAGACATCAGTGGTGTAGTAGATAAAACCACAGCCAAAGCTCAGATGCACAGTGCCTGTGACCAGCAAGACTCGTCTTACACATGTGCATGCACACTCGCATGCACCCACTCACACACACAATTATAGATTAGACAGCTGGATGGATGATAGACACACAGACAGACACACACACATACACATGCGCTCGCACTCACACACAAATAATAGATGTGACAGGTAGTTGGATGACAGACAGACAGACACACAGACAGACAGACAAAAAGACACACAGAGAGACACACAGAGAGACAGACACACATACACACACAAACAGACACACAAACACACAGGCAGACAGACACACACACACAGACACACACACAGACACACACACACGCACACACACACACACACACACACACACACACACACACACACACACACAGAAATGATAGAAATATTGGGTGCTCTCACCTTCAAATCAGGGATGTTGAATTTATGGTTCAAGGACAACTTCTCTGCTGAAATAGCTTGGTTCAGGCGCTCCCATGTCTGCTGGCAAGTCTTTTCAGCTGGGGCTGATATGAGCCAGAACTCCATAGACATGGTGACTGGTTTTGATTATCCTAATGTCAGAAGGATTCAATGAGTACCTGAAAATACATTTCCCCCACATCTTATTTGTAAGGATGCTAACAATCTCTCCACTTTAAACAAAGTTCTATATATTCATTATAGTATATTATCAGAAAATCATGGTCAACAAAAGACTTCAATTATACAAAAGGTGCTTCATTTGTATAGCAGAGACAGATGCATAGGAAAATACCCTACAAATCAAGTCACAACATACATGAGCCGATGAGGTCATGAAAACAAACGTACAACCGTATTTCACTCTTCATCATCTTGAATCTTTTTCTCCTTCTTGTGTAGCCCACTGTCTCTGCTACACCATCTCCGTCAGTCAACTCCCAGTGTAAACTAAAGTTTTTGCTTTCACAGCAGAGCTTCACCGTGAATGGGAAAGTCGACTGGTGGGGCGTATGACAGAGGAGTCGAACTCAGAATGTCAACATTCCTTCGGCTCCAAGGAACAAGTTACCTGGAACTGTGGAGGCGTGTACAGTTCTCAACATACACTCTGACAGTTGACGGTAGAGAGGTTTTCTGTATGAACATACTTACGAGCTAAGACGAAATTTTATTTAAGACGCTCCGATCGTATGACATTGAGTCTTCGAAAGACGATCAACCGGTGTCCTTTCTCAAAGGACACAGTGATCTTCGAAGGCCACTGACTGTGACACTGACCGTCCCTTTCACTTGCAGACGACAGTCATCTACAAGTTAAACCAGTGCACATTCAATAACTGTTCGTATTTAGAGCAGGCATTAAACGATTAAAAAAAGATCAGCACTGCAATTATCTTTTCCGTTTGACTTACCAAATCGCAGTCGACAGTTCGTAAACCCTCCCTGCGGAACTTTAGCAGCAGCCAGCGGCCATATTTTGTTCACGTGATGGATGAACGTGACATCACCTACCACGCTCCTAGTGGCTGTGCTCTACGTACCTTACCAACTAAGGTATATGTAGATAGGAAGTGACCCTCCGGTGTAGTAGCTACGGGTCATTGCGCGAGTAACAATTAATAAAATTATAGAGAGCGTTGTAGAGTACAACAACCATCGTCTCTCGTCGGTTGAAGGTGTCTGCGTGACTGTCGCGTGCAAATGTGAAGGACTCGCTGACTATTTTTCGCACGGCAATGGAGCGGAAAGTAAACTCGCAGTGAACCGCGGCAGCGCGACGCTGACGATTTTGCTGTCACCACGGTTCCACCTGCAACACAAGCAGACGATTTTCGCGCATCGGCATCAACTCAGTGAGGAAGCTCGTGCATTTTGTTTTCTCTCACAGCGAGAGATCAAGGATACGTTACTACGAACAACAATGAAACTATGTGTGTGCCGGATGTTATTATCAGATGATGAGTGAGGATACGTTTTCGTGATGGAAACGCTTCTCCGTATCTGATTCTTCCTTGGAGTAGAAAAACTGAGAAATTTGGAGTGACCATGGGATGCGGTGGAAGCAGCGAGAAGGGCGTTGCATCCCAAAACGTCACCCAGCGTCAAAAGATAAGCTACCAGGTTGGGCATAATGTGAAAGTGAAGGGCCCACCGACAGTGGTTTATGTGTATGGTAAGTATTGATCGATATCGTCTTGATTGATTAGGATCTTTGTTTCGGGACTATTTGTAGTGAAGAACAACACGATTAACGTGATTACACATGCCACAAATGGTCGGCTATGATTAGACTAGGTGCTGAGTATGCTGCAGTGCTAAAGTGTGTTTCAGCCTGAACGTCTTTTGGTTGTTTGGCGATGTTACATGTTATTTGTCATGTTAAACCTGCAGCATCATTTTTTGATTATCGCCATACAAATAGGGGAAAGCGGGGTATTAAGCACCCCCTCTTTAAATTTCGAAAATGATTCTGTTCTATGAAAAGATACATCAAGCGAAACAGAGTAGACTAATATCCAATACAGATATACAGATACAGATATATATATTATATATATATATATATATATATATATATATATATATATATATATATATATATATATATATATATATATATACTTAATTACAAGATACACAAGAAACTTTATTGTCCTCATTGTTACAAGGAAATTCGTTTGTCGGTGGCAAAAACATAATACATACATACAAAAACAGAAACGTACAAGAAGTTCAACATTAATTAACTCGATCACATCGCTCAAGTTATGGAGTCCACACACTAATCATAGGCCATAAAATAAGATAGCAAATTGGAAATTATTTGGGCAATGATCAGCTCTTACAAAGAACAAAAATCATAAATATACATAAGACTGAAGACAACTCACCCCTCCCTCCCTCGCCCCCCTCCCCTCCATCTCCATCTCCTCTTCCTGACTCTCCAACACTCAGACGTCCGCACTCAGCCTCCAACCCACCCCTACCCTCCTCCCTGTAGTCTCGACACTCCTTCTCCTCCCGCAACCCCCACACCAAAAGGAGACATGCACTCCACTATTATCTTGCCTGGAGACAGTCGTGAATCCCACTCAGCGCTCACAGGTATTTAAATATCGGATCGATAGGGGAAGAAATGAATCTATCAGTCTGGATGTTCTGGCCTTAATGATACGACTTTCTTTGGTAACCATGAAACTAAATAATTTAAAACAAATTTTATTTCTTACAGTGAACTTCATGCTCTCAGGGCATTTAGGCCCCAACCTTGAAGACCCGAGGCTTATTCAGGAGTACAAAGCGCTGCATGAGCGCTTAATATTGGCAATTGAGCACTCTTTGCTCTTCCTGAACACCTACAGATTTGTGCAGCGCTTCACTTGTTAAAGGGGAGGTAAATCTTCTGCGTCCCATATTGTGTTGATAGACGCTAAGAAAGTGTTTTCTTTGCCACAGACATCGTTTATGCACTTTTAAATGTATTCTGCATGAATAAAGTCCACTACTGTGTCATCCTTACTTGCCATTACTCGCGCATACAGGGCGCTTGGGGCAAATAAAGCCCGTTCCAGTTCCAAAATGATGTTTCTGAGGGTTATTTTACGCATCGACGGCCAGTGCGGGATAAAAGACGCCATTTTGAAAATGATGCAAAATCGTCTGAATCACCTCGGATCGGTGATGCAAAGCGCTGCTCAGCGCTGAGTGAATCACGCCCCAAAATTGCTATTCAGGAGTGAATCACATGCAGCGCTGAGCAGCGCTTTGCAGCGCTGCGCCTCCTGAACAAGCCTATATTTAGTAAGTTTTATCTCCTATAAAATGTAGAAAATAACTTGCAGATGCATTGAATCACACAGGAGGAAAAAATTTCCAAAATAAAAATTTTAATGTACATTTTTCTGCCAGTGCACAGATGCATAATGTCTGATATAACATGATGCGCCCCTTCTGCCCCATTGGGAACCTCTGACAGCTCAAGACCAACCTTGGCCATGTTATTAGTGTAACATTGAGAGCCTAGCAGTCAGTAGATCCTGACAATGAGGGATCATTTAGCAACTCAGTCGTTATTCTGTATTTGAATTGATGTTCAACCAAGTGTAGAAATTGCTGTGACTCCTACTTAGGCTAGTTCGACATATTTTCTATAAGTACACAATGCATATCTAGCGGTAGTCACTGGCTGCTGTCTTTTGATGTATACGGGAAAGCAGGGCAATAAATTCCAAGGGGCATTAGTGACCTCTTTCATGAATTTATTTTAAACATAATTTCAGTTTCAGTTATTTGGTTTCAAAAATGAGTTTCAACCAATCAGTGTTAGTTTCTCTCGCAAAAGACGTGTTGTTTTGACCCAGATGAAAAGTATTCAGTCTCAGCTCGAGTTTTTTGACAACTGAGACTATTTTTCTCTGGTCTTTTTATATCTCAGAAAGTGAAAGGCTGTTTTATGCTATTTCTGCACTGCATTAAAGGGTGCACGAAGGCTCATGAATGTGGAGTTTGATGATCATCATTAATCCCTATGGTTGTCTCTCCAGATTTCATGGCCTCCCTATCATCAAGCACTTTCCCCAGTCATTTTGTTACCAGTTGGATGGTAGCTGTGGTGTGTGTTGTCTTAATGTGCCCACTTCCTCCAACAGAAGCCTTGATCAGGCAAAAAAACTAAACATTGTTGTTATGGTAACATGGCAGAAAACAATACTAGGGTCAGTAAGTTTGCCTGAACTTTTAAAAATATTTTAAGAAAAGGTCAGATTGAACATAAATCAAGTTTCTCTTTCAGTGAGAAAGCGTTTTTAAACATGAATAGTGGATTCCTTGAGTGCTCTTAACTCACTGGAGTTGTATCGCAAGAAATATCGCGATAGGCGTTCTCCTGCCAGAGTCGTATCACAAGATTGTTTGCGATGCCCTCACACATTTCTCCCTTTCGCTATAACGGTCTAAGGGAGGTAAATCTTGTTAGCCTATATTAGTATGATCCTCCATCACAAAATGAGTCACTCGTTGCATTTTGAACATGTTAATATTTGCATGTTTTCAAAAAGAGCACACAGCAAGCTTCTCAATGGTGCAATAATCATGAACATATGACTACCCTACACGATTTCACATGACTTTGAAGATCGACACCCTAAAAATACGCTTTTTGAGAAAAAAACGTTTTAAGTTTACATACATTATTCCCCCTTTTCCCCTAGCAACCCTTATTCTAGACTCATGCAATTTGCCACAGAGATGAAGCAGTGGTTTTTGGCTTTGGTTGGCAGCCTAGGGTATTCACCTGTCGATCTTTTGTAGTGGTGGCTACGAAACTTTGAGAAAATGCTTGATGTTGACGATCGGTTCGCGGACGTTTTCTTGTAATTTATGATTTACCACCACACCCAAAAAACATCATAAAGCATATACTTACATGTTGATTTCAAACACAAAACTTACTCATACAATGAAGAAGCAATTAGAGAACAAAAAAAAAAATTCTCGAAGTCAACCACTTTATAACCCCCACCTCCTTTGTGGGCGGTTTGCGCAAAATGACTCGACTGCGCAACAGACTCATTTAGTGATGGAGAGTCACATATAGCTGAAGGAATTTGCAAGAAGATTTACTTCCCTTTGAATATATTTTCGCCTGATGATCGGAAATTGTAAACTGTGTGCATGTGGTGTGTATGTTGACAAAAAGGCGGGAAAGCGTACTGCAAAACATTTGATGTTCCAATTCTATGAACAAATACTTTGATTTGGTTGATTGCTATTCCATCTGCTTGTATTTGTCTGTACTAAATGTTTATACACATTTGCATTACTTGGATATTGACATTTAAAGTTTCTCATTTTCTAGGTGCTTGTAAGCTTCCCATAACAGCTAGTGAACTGATTTTCTTTTTCATTTTTGTGCATACACACACTCAATTCTATGGTGTGTAATTCATAATTAGCATTTTTAATCCCTTAGATCATTCTTTAAATGCATGTAAAGAGTAAAAAACAAGCTTTCATTTGATTTATAATTTGTATTGTTATCTTTATTATATTTTTTGAAAATGCATGAAAAACTTACGATCCCGGAGAACAATCACAATATTTAGCCACGACTCCGGTGAGTTAAGGCAGTGTACTACTGTCATTTTGTCAATTTTTTAATTGCTTTTTGCATGATCAAAAATAGAGTTTAGGTTTGGCAGAAAAAATAGAGTTTAGGTTTGGCAGAAAAAATAGAGTTGGTCATGTTACCATAACTACAATTTTTTTCCATTTGCCTCAGGGATCCACAACGCCTTCCTCTATAGTTTCAGGGGTCTCTTGGTGGCTTCCTCAGCAGCTTCACTCCCATTCTAGTTCACTAGAGACTTCGCCTACCGGTGAAAGTGTCTCTAGCCCAGTTGACATCACATGATGGAAGGTTTTCGTCAGACATATGCATGAGGAGGTTACACAAAAGGCTTGTGGGATAGCGGATCTGCTCCCTGACATACGCCGTTAAAGTAGTTCTAAGACTATTTCGCACAAAACTCATTACTTACTCTTGTTGAGGCAATAAACAAGCGTTTATTTGATAAAATAAAATGTTTGTGTTAAAATGGAAACAAGTTTTGACATATGAATGATTTCTGTAAAAAGTGGAGGGAAAATAATATCAGAACGAACTATTTATGGAGCAATGCTGTAATGCGAAGGGTCAAGTCTATTATATGTTGTGCCAGAGACCCCACTGACTCGGGTTCACAGAATGCTTCATATACCCTGGTATCCCAGTTGGGACTGGCTGGGCCATCATTCTTGCTAGACACACACACACACACACACACACACACACTTATGCATGCATGCACACACCCATGCATGCATATACACACACACACATACACACACATACACCCTCTAATTTTAAGACACCTATTCTTTCCTTTCTTTTCTTTATCCCCCTGCGGGTTTGAGATGAGAAAAGACCCACTGTGTGTCCCTGTATGATTCATAAGAGGCGAATAATTAGGGACATCGGGACTTGCCTTGCTCTGACTCTAATGGTGATACATTCCTTATTTATAGCCTACCAAGGCTGACAGGCCTTAAAACTCCTTCCATTCATTCTTTTCTTTTGCATACACCCGTCTAACTATCCTGCACAATACAGCCAAACCTATAAGTGAACAAAAACCAAAATCATGACTTTGTTTTTTTGAAACTGTAATGGTGACTTTTTGGGGGTAAATTAAAAAAGGTTAAACTGGATGACTTGGCCCACATTCAATGTCAGGTCACCAACAGAAAAGTTTGTTTTGGCTAACATTGCCCCCAAAAGTAGGGTTGATAGGTAGAAACTTTATTTTCTTTGGTTCAAAAAAAGGTTGCCATTTTGTAGACATGTAAAAATGACATTTCATACACACACACACACTCACAAACACACACACACACACACACACACACACACACACACACACACACACACACACACACACACACACACACACACACACAAAACCCTGATGTTTCATACACAAAGGGAAATAATGTTTTGTACACATGCACTTTATTTGGAGTTATTATCAATTTAACTTTTAACTTAATTTAAGTGAAGAATTGACTAATTTTAGGCTTGTGTGTGTGTGTGTGTGTGTGTGTGTGTGTGTGTGTGTGTGTGTGTGTGTGTGTGTGTGTGTGTGTGTGTGTGTGTGTTTTCCAGCAGCAAAAAAAAAGAAGACAAAAGAAGATAGGATCAGCAGCTAAATTTGGGTTCAGTCAGATGACCAGAAACAAACTCTTATTTAGCCCTATGGCATATTCCACATTTAGTCAACTGCCCATTCAAAGCCTCAGAGCATGTGGGCAACAAGCAGGGTTAGGGGTGGCTGATCTGTGGGCATTTCCAACAGTCTGAGTGTCACCGGAGGCTTTGTAGTGTGAATGTTGCAGAGAAAGGATGCTTTGTTGTTGTTGTTGTGTACCTGGGCTAAACACTCCCAGGATCACCCAAGTGGGTGAGATGATTGCGTGTGTGACTGTTTTTGAACACCCCGCCATATAGGCAGCCAGATTCCGTCTTTAGGGGATTTGATCTCTGTCTCCAGAGAATGCCAGTTGTTTTGTTAGGAGCTTACAGCAGAAACTTCACTTCTTCCTCATGTACCGTCTACCCCCTAGTCGTAAAAATAAGCAGACTGACTCGATGTTCCTGGAACAACTTCCAGACCTTCTGGAACTTACAAACGCCACCCAAGGAGTTTCTATCGTCCTCGGTGATGTTAACATCCAT
This sequence comes from Theodoxus fluviatilis, assembly GCA_034096865.1. Taxonomy (NCBI): domain Eukaryota; kingdom Metazoa; phylum Mollusca; class Gastropoda; order Cycloneritida; family Neritidae; genus Theodoxus; species Theodoxus fluviatilis. The sequence goes on along the minus strand of JAWQFJ010000843.1, from coordinate 121,760 downwards.
TTCGACTGCCCGCATGCCCACGTCTCATCCAAGACTCTTGACGTTTTAGACACTTTCGACCCTAAACAGTGTGTGCAAGATCCTACTCACGTTAAAGGCCACGTGATAGACGTGCTAGTTTGTAGAACTGATGATAGTGTTGTTCAGTCAACCACCGTGACTAGTGCTATAGCCACCGACCACTTTTGTGTAATGGCCACTCTGGACGCTACTGTTCCTCGCACTCCGCCAGTTTCTGTGACTGTTCGCAAAGTGCGCCTAATTGATAGACCTGTTTTTTGTGATGATGTGAAATTGAAGCTCTCTGTACTCCCATCTGTTGCCGCTGGCGATCTTGACTGTGTGTTACGCAACGTCTTGGACTTTCATGCTCCTGCTACGAAACGGAAGGTCTCTTCCGTTAAGACCGGCAGCGCCCCGTGGTTTAATTCTGTTCGTGATGATGTCAGGGCCGCCAAGCGGCAATGATGCTGAGCTGAATGTCAGTGGTTGAAAACTGGACTTACCATTCACAAATACCTTTTTGTCCAGGCCAAGAACATAGTTACCAAACTCATGTACGATGCTAAAGTTAATTACTTCAGCTCTCAGATTGTGGATAGCGCGTCGTGTGGGCAACTGTTCGGCATCTGCGACAAACTCCTCGGTAAAACCAAAAAGGTTCTCCTTCCGTCAATCTTCTCCGTTCTGGAACTTCCTGGCTGTTTTCTTGAATTCTTTGAGAACAAAATTCAAACCATCAGACGGGATCTCGATAGTCAAATACTGAATCCTCCCGCAGTTGCCGATGGTTGCTTTCAGGGCGTCCCGTTCACCACTTTCCAGACNNNGTGTGTGTGTGTGTGTGTGTGTGTGTGTGTGTGTGTGTGTGTGTGTGTTTTCCAGCAGCAAAAAAAAAGAAGACAAAAGAAGATAGGATCAGCAGCTAAATTTGGGTTCAGTCAGATGACCAGAAACAAACTCTTATTTAGCCCTATGGCATATTCCACATTTAGTCAACTGCCCATTCAAAGCCTCAGAGCATGTGGGCAACAAGCAGGGTTAGGGGTGGCTGATCTGTGGGCATTTCCAACAGTCTGAGTGTCACCGGAGGCTTTGTAGTGTGAATGTTGCAGAGAAAGGATGCTTTGTTGTTGTTGTTGTGTACCTGGGCTAAACACTCCCAGGATCACCCAAGTGGGTGAGATGATTGCGTGTGTGACTGTTTTTGAACACCCCGCCATATAGGCAGCCAGATTCCGTCTTTAGGGGATTTGATCTCTGTCTCCAGAGAATGCCAGTTGTTTTGTTAGGAGCTTACAGCAGAAACTTCACTTCTTCCTCATGTACCGTCTACCCCCTAGTCGTAAAAATAAGCAGACTGACTCGATGTTCCTGGAACAACTTCCAGACCTTCTGGAACTTACAAACGCCACCCAAGGAGTTTCTATCGTCCTCGGTGATGTTAACATCCATTTCGACTGCCCGCATGCCCACGTCTCATCCAAGACTCTTGACGTTTTAGACACTTTCGACCCTAAACAGTGTGTGCAAGATCCTACTCACGTTAAAGGCCACGTGATAGACGTGCTAGTTTGTAGAACTGATGATAGTGTTGTTCAGTCAACCACCGTGACTAGTGCTATAGCCACCGACCACTTTTGTGTAATGGCCACTCTGGACGCTACTGTTCCTCGCACTCCGCCAGTTTCTGTGACTGTTCGCAAAGTGCGCCTAATTGATAGACCTGTTTTTTGTGATGATGTGAAATTGAAGCTCTCTGTACTCCCATCTGTTGCCGCTGGCGATCTTGACTGTGTGTTACGCAACGTCTTGGACTTTCATGCTCCTGCTACGAAACGGAAGGTCTCTTCCGTTAAGACCGGCAGCGCCCCGTGGTTTAATTCTGTTCGTGATGATGTCAGGGCCGCCAAGCGGCAATGATGCTGAGCTGAATGTCAGTGGTTGAAAACTGGACTTACCATTCACAAATACCTTTTTGTCCAGGCCAAGAACATAGTTACCAAACTCATGTACGATGCTAAAGTTAATTACTTCAGCTCTCAGATTGTGGATAGCGCGTCGTGTGGGCAACTGTTCGGCATCTGCGACAAACTCCTCGGTAAAACCAAAAAGGTTCTCCTTCCGTCAATCTTCTCCGTTCTGGAACTTCCTGGCTGTTTTCTTGAATTCTTTGAGAACAAAATTCAAACCATCAGACGGGATCTCGATAGTCAAATACTGAATCCTCCCGCAGTTGCCGATGGTTGCTTTCAGGGCGTCCCGTTCACCACTTTCCAGACAGTGTCTGAAGAGGCTGTCAAGAAAGTGATTCTCACCTCCACTCCCACCACTTGCGATCTTGATCCCATCCCCACCCCCCTGTTAGTTGAATGCCTTGACTCTCTTCTGCCCTACATCACATCTGTTGTTAACGAGTCCCTCTCATCTGGCACCTTCCCTTCTGTGTACAAGTCAGCCATAATTAAGGCACTCCTGAAGAAGCCTTCTTTGGACCCTAACGTTTTGAAAAATTATCGCCCGGTCTCTAACCTCCCCTTCCTCATGACCAAAGTTATAGAGAGACTAGTAATCACCCAGCTGCAGCAACATCTTGCAACCAACAACCTCTTGGCACCTCTGCAGTCAGCCTATCGTAGCCACCACAGCACAGAAACTGCCTTACTCAAAATCCTCGGCGACCTTTACTCTTCTTTAGATCAGGGAAAACTTAGCATTCTCACCCTCTTAGACTTGTCAGCGGCTTTTGACACAATAGACCACAATACTCTCCTCTCACGCCTGCTAAACACTTTTGGAATTTCACACTCTGCCCTTGCCTGGTTTCATTCTTATCTCACTGACAGATTTCAAACGGTCTCCATCAACAATCATTACTCAGCTCCTTCTCCTGTCCGATTTGGTGTTCCCCAGGGCTCAGTACTGGGTCCAGTTTTGTTCATTCTTTACAAGCAACCTTTGACATAGTCGTTCAGCACTCAGTCAGTCAGCATGCATTTGCAGATGATAATCAGCTCTACAAAGACACCACCTTAGATCAATTCCAACCCACGTTAGACACTCTACAGACCTGTCTTTCTGATGTTAAGTCATGGATGTCACACAACAAACTCCAGCTGAACGATTCCAAAACCGAATGCCTTCTTGTCAAGTCTCAGAGACTAGTGACGCCTCCATCCCTCCTGTCTTCTGTCAGAGTAGGAGTCGCTGACATCGCCTTTGTTCCATCAGTCAAAAACCTTGGTGTAACCCTCGACTCTCATCTCTCTCTTTCCGACTTTGTCCAAAACACTTGCAAATCTGCATACATGCACCTCAGACAGATAAGTGCAATCAGACACCTTCTCACTACTCAAGCTACTACTATCCTAGTCTGTGCTCTTATTCTCAGTCGCCTGGATTATTGCAACGGCCTTCTTGCCGGCTGTCCCACATATCTCACCGATAAACTTCAAAGAGTGCAAGATGCTGCAGCTCGACTCATCTGTAAGTAAAAAAAGTCAGATCATCTCACTCCTCTCTTCCGCTCTCTCCACTGGTTGCCCATTAGTGCTAGAGTCCAATACAAGATTGCCTGTCTTTGCTACCATTACTTCGCTGAATCCCTTTCTCAATATCTCTCTAAACCCATGCGCACCTAGACACCCGCTAGACACCTACGCTCTTCCACAGACACAAGAATCCTCAGGTTCCCGGAGGACCCTCCAGTTAAAACAAAATTTGGTGAATGCTCTTTATTTTATCACTGGCTCCCTCTATCTGGAATGACCTCCCCGCCTCTGTTCGTCACTCTACATCTCCCTCGACCTTTCCCTCTGCTCTCAAAACTCACCTCTTCTTGAAATTGTTCCCGAATCCTGTGTAAGTTTCTTCATCTTCCACCCATCACTGTTCTCTTTGTACTAGCTTGCCTAATCCCCTCTACCACCCTCCTGTCTCTCCTCCTCTCCCCAGTTTCATGGTTAAGCGGTGACGCTGTACATCAGTTTGTCGAATGCCTGAAGTGAATGTCTGACTCCTATGTTATTAAGTTTATTAAGTTACCTTTGATGTGATTGACTGTTATTGTATATTGCAATGGTTGTTTATGTATGCGCCTTGAGCATGTCTTAACTCATGGTAAGGCACTATTATTATTCCACACATTATTATTATTATTATTATTATTATTGACTCACATGCAAAGCAAAAGTGAGTCTATGTACTCAGCCGTGTCGTCCGTCCGTCCGTCCGTCCGGGCGTAAAAAAACTTAAACGTTGGATTTTTCTCGGAGACTATTAAGTCTATCAACACCAAATGTGGCATGATGGTGTATGATGACAAGGCCTCAAAAAACATACATAGTGACTTGACCTTGCTTCAAGGTCAAGGTCACAGGAGCCATAAATGTGGTCTCAAAAACAGTCATTTTTCACATTTTCCCAATTTTCTCCCACGTTATTGAGAATGGCGACCTTAGCTACAAGTGGTATATAGGTCAAAGCAAGCCCTATCTTTTGATACCAGTTTGGTTGACCTTGCTTCAAGGTCAAGGTCACAGGAGCTCTTCAAAGTTGGATTGTATACATATTTTGAAGTGACCTTGACCCTGAACTATGGAAGATAACTGTTTCAAACTTAATAATTATGTGGGGCACATGTTATACTTTCATCATGAGACACATTTGTTTACAAAGCAAAAGTGAGTCTATGTACTCAGCCGTGTCGTCCGTCCGTCCGTCCGTCCGGGCGTAAAAAAACTTAAACGTTGGATTTTTCTCGGAGACTATTAAGTCTATCAACACCAAATGTGGCATGATGGTGTATGATGACAAGGCCTCAAAAAACATACATAGTGACTTGACCTTGCTTCAAGGTCAAGGTCACAGGAGCCATAAATGTGGTCTCAAAAACAGTCATTTTTCACATTTTCCCAATTTTCTCCCACGTTATTGAGAATGGCGACCTTAGCTACAAGTGGTATATAGGTCAAAGCAAGCCCTATCTTTTGATACCAGTTTGGTTGACCTTGCTTCAAGGTCAAGGTCACAGGAGCTCTTCAAAGTTGGATTGTATACATATTTTGAAGTGACCTTGACCCTGAACTATGGAAGATAACTGTTTCAAACTTAATAATTATGTGGGGCACATGTTATACTTTCATCATGAGACACATTTGTTTACATATCATCAAGGTCAAGGTCACTTTGACCCTTATGAAATGTGACCAAAATGGGGTAGTGAACCACTAAAAGTGACTATATCTCATGGTAGAAAGTGCCAATAAGCACCATTGTGCTTCCTATGTCTTGAATTAACAGCTTTGTGTTGCATGACCTTGGATGACCTTGACCTTGGGTCAAGGTCACATGTATTTTGGTAGGAAAAATGTGTAAAGCATTTCTTTGTGTATGATGTCATTGGTAGGTTTAGTTGTTTGACCTTGACCTTGAAGGTCACCTGAAGGTCAAGGTCATATAAAGGTCAAGGTCAAGCATGTGAGTCGTATGGGCTTTGCCCTTCTTGTTATTATTATTATTATTATTATTATTATTATTATTATTATTATTATTATTATTACCACAGCTGAAGATAATCCCCACATAACAGTACAACATAACATTTTGCTGTAGCCTTGGTTTTTGGCTGGAGTCAACAAATAACAACAGCCTTTGCCCAAGGCAAAAAGGATGCTTTGAATCATGTATTGGACATCCAGCTGAATGCACAAGTGCATGCAAACAATGTATGAAATTAGTGACTAAATCAAACATACAAGGGTTTTTAATGATGCTAATAGTGTTGTAGAGCAGAACAGAATAAGAGGCTGATGAACAAATAGGTTTGCCTGAAATGAGTAATCTTGCATAGTTGCAGGTCACATGAGAATTTCAGCTTTGCAGCGTGCCTTTTCAAAGTATGATTTTTAGCTGTTTTAACCACAACTTTTTTTTTATGGGCTGTTCTAAAGGAGGTAGACAATGGGTGCTTTGTATTCACTAAGTCTAAGCTATGGTGCTTTCAATCTGTCTGCCACCTTGGTTGGCTTGACCAACACAGGCTGGAAGAAGGGCCTGGGTTACTAAGGCATGGGATACAGAGACAGCAGCAAAGCTGCCAGGAGTAATGAGCTTGAGCCTGGTAGAGAGGAGGCCCTGACCAGACTTAATGGTGGGGAAGCAAAGGTGCTGATTACTCTATACCCTGGAGACACTCACCATTCTGCCTGTTGGTCATGTTTCCCATTTACTGTGTGGGGACATGAAGCTCTGCCCTGATCCCACACTCTCCATAGCCATGCAAGATAGATTTCTGCTGGCAGCAGTCCATGAATGGGCGTTGCTAGCTGACCATGTCCAGAATAGCTTCAGATGTCAAGTAGGTATAGTATCATGAGGAGGGATGCCAGATGGTAGTGATAGTGGTACTTTTGAGCCTGATGGTATTTGTGCTTATAATGTCCAAGTATCTGTGCATTCAGCCCTCCTCCTCCTCCTCCTCCTCCTCCTCCTCCTCCTCCTCCTCCTCCTCCTCCTCCTCCTCCTCCTCCTCCTCCTCCTCCTCCTCCTCCGTCATCATCATCATCGTCATCATCATCATCATCATCATCATCATCATCATCATCATCAATATGTAAGGAGTGGTCTGGCATGCAGACTGACATGCTGCCATTTAGGAAGAGACACATTGGAGTAGTTGCTAGTACTTCACAATGGAGTGGGTACCACTTCTCCATCAACTACATTGACATGTGACCAAACACCAAAATGAGAAAATGCAACAGAATCTGTGGCTATTTGTATGTGTCTGGTAGAACCATACTAAAGAATTCCACAATAAAATATAGCTGGAGAGTTGGCTTTGCAAAAAAAGCAGTTTATCACAGTGCTTCCTGAAAAGGTGTTATGATAAAATGCCAGATCGGTATTGTTTGAGGTTGTTCAAAAACAACATTTTTATTTTTAAAATCCTGATGTGTATTTTGTACACCACTAGGAAATTATTGATTCTAGCAAAGGATTTACAACTATTAGGTGGATACTATTTGTGTAAGAGTGGTTTTTTCCTTTCCAGCAGCAAAATAAAAAGAAAAGTGTAGGGTCGGCAGCACCATTTTGAGTCAGCCAAGTGATTACAACTTGTCCTCATCTACTTGGTCAACCGTTACTTATTCACCATCTAATCAATACATTGGCCCAGTCTTAATGGGGACTCATCAGTGCGGTAGTATTAATTTGGACATAATGCACCATTGAGCAACAAATTCCATCTAACGGGCACTGAAAGCTACTTGATCAACATAAATGTTTACTGAATAGAATAGAAGATTGGCATACAGTCAAGCACATAGGCTGCGGAAACTCGAGAGAGAGAGAGAGAGAGAGAGAGAGAGAGAGAGAGAGAGTTGCAAGCTTATGAAGTTGTTGCTTGCTTGTTGCTAGGGGGACCTGGCTCCAAGAAAGGAAAGCTGGTGGCAGACTTGATGCAGACCTATGATTTTAAACTCATCAATGTGGAGACCCTACTCACGGGGGAAATGGAACACACAAGAACAGTCGGCATCGATGGAACCAATGTTGATGCGGAAAGGGATTTCCAGGAAGAGATGCGGGTAAGCATATGAATTTTTTTTATTTCCTTTAAGCACTTGGATGAATACTTTCGTATCACATGCTTACATGAGTGCTTTAACTCACTGGAGTCGTATCGCGAGAAACATAGCAATAGGCGTCCTGGCCTATCGTCGTATCGCGAGATTGTTTGCGATGCAATTGCAAATTTCTCGCTCTGGTTTTACTGGTATAAGGGAGATAAATCTTGTTTGCCTGTGTAACTGAGGGAATGTGCAAGCAGATTTAATTCCCTTTAGTAAATCTTTTACACCGATGATCAGAAATCGTAACTTTTGTGCGTATGGTGTATGTGTTGACAAAATGGCGAGAGAGCGATGAAAGGAGACGCTGGAACTTGCGATTTCTGACGGCTCTGATGAGGAAGATACTTTTATACATTGTCTGTCAGAAGAAGAGTATGATGAAAGTGATGATAGTGATCTTGAATTCATGGAAATCGCTGATGATCAGCTTGGCGATTGGAGTGGGAGTGACGAAGAAAGTTCGGCCGACACGAGCAGTTCAGGGTCGCCTCAACCGAGCACCAGCGGTCTGTCGCAATCGACACCTCGCCAAACTCGTGCAAGTTCCCACAGTGCAGTTAGAAGGGATTCCTCTCACCTTGTGTGTGGACCCTTGCATGAAGCTGTACCACTCAGCAGAGGATAACACCAAGTGACCTGCCTCAGTACAAAATAGTTGAAGTCTTTCCAGAGACTGGACATTGTGAGCTTCTTGTTTACTTTTTTCATCCACGTACTGGAGTAGTCATTCAGGAGTCATCAAATCAGTAGTGAATTTTTTCTAAAGAGTAGACATTGTGTGTTTCTTTTTGTCTGGACATTTTTCTTGTGTAGTCACTTGCATGCTCAGGTTGAGAAAAAAGTTTTTCCTTCTTCAGTGATTGCATGCTTTCCAGATAATGGACATTATGTGTATTTTTCCTTCATGTTTTACATGTTGCCACTGTGCAGTTGTTGCATTTTCTCCATTTGCATTCTCAATTCTTTGTGTAAAATATTCTGGTCATTATTTCTGTATATAGGGTGGAAAGATCATTGTTTGATAGGTAGTACTTTTCACTATCTTATGCCTTTGAACCATTGTGACCTGTTTGTTGTTTTGAAGATTCTGTGTTTTCCTGCTGACGGACACGGCAAAAAATTTGTTCCTTCTATTCAATGATATCGACTTTGATTTGGTTGATTGCAAGCTTCCACATGCTTGTACTTGTCTATACTAAATGTTTATAAATATATTTGCATTGCTTGGATATTGAAATTTAAAGTTTTTCATTTTCTGAGTGCTTGTATGCTTCCCATAACAGCTAGTGAACTGTTTTTTCCTACTTTTTCATAAATTGCGCACGCATGTACACACTCAATTCTATGGTGTGTAATTCATAATTACCAATTTTAGTCACTTAGATCATTCTTTGGATGTAAAGACTAAATAAAGAGCTTTCATTTGAGATATAATTTGTCTTGTTATCTTATGCCTTTGTATTTTTATTATATGTTTGAAAATGCATGAAAAACTTATGATTCCGAAGAACAATCACAATATTTAGCCACGACTCCAGTGAGTTAATGTTTGGAGAGTATGCAGCTTAGTGGGAATATGTAGTACTGCAAATGCCAGCTTGAAAATTGCTTCATAACTAGCACACTGTTCAAATTTGTGCACACATGGAAGGCCTGAAAAAAGAAATAATTCTGGGTATAGTAACCTGACCAACCCTATTTTTTCTGCCTACCATATAATTTTTTAATAGTTGTGCAATAAAAAGAGAAAAAAAGGGGATAAACAAAAAAAGTGTGCATTGTCTTTTCTTCCCTGTCCAGTGAGCACTCAGGGAATTCACTACTTAACTTTAAAAAAAGCATTTTCAGTGAAAGGGGAATTTTGATTTATGTTTAGTCTAACATAACCTCTTTAAAGAAAAATACAGGCTGACATACTGACCCGAATTTTTTTTCTTTTTGTTGCCATGTTGCCATAACCACAAGTGTTTATTTTGTTTACAAGTCTAAACTCATGTTGCATTTTGGTATTTCTGGGTGAAATATTTTGCATGAGCAGTGAAGTAATAACTAAAGAGGGAACACTGCTGTACAGCAGATCCAGTGAGCACTAGGAAATGCATGACACGTTGCATTTTGGTATTTCTGGTGAAATATTTTGCATCAGCAGTGAAGTAATAACTAAAGAGGGAATACTGCTGTACAGCAGATCCAGTGAGCACTAGGAAATGCATGACACGTTGCATTTTGGTATTTCTGGTGAAATATTTTGCATCAGCAGTGAAGTAATAACTAAGGAGGGAATACTGCTGTGCAGCAGATCCAGTGCTAGGAAATGCATGACACGTTGCATTTTGGTATTTCTGGTGAAATATTTTGCATCAGCAGTGAAGTAATAACTAAAGAGGGAACACTGCTGTACAGCAGATCCAGTGCTAGGAAATGCATGACACGTTGCATTTTGGTATTTCTGGTGAAATATTTTGCATCAGCAGTGAAGTAATAACTAAGGAGGGAATACTGCTGTACAGCAGATCCAGTGAGCACTAGGAAATGCATGACATGTTGCATTTTGGTATTTCTGGTGAAATATTTTGCATGAGCAGTGAAGTAATAACTAAGGAGGGAATACTGCTGTACAGCAGATCCAGTGAGCACTAGGAAATGCATGACAGGCTGCATTTGCATCATCGCACAATTTGTATAAGCCTGTTTCTCCTGATCAAATTTTGCTTCATTTTTTAAATAAGTGTATTATATTTACAAAAATTAGTCAGATTCATAGTTATTCAGGTGTGTATTTCAATGTAAAAGAAAGACCTGCAGTCAGAACAAACATATTTGAGGCAAGAAGGACTCAAACATTTGTACTGGAGACAACAGGCGGTAAAGCTGTAGAATCAAGAGATAGGCAGTACTTTGTGTTCCATCACCAGTCTGAAGCCAGTCAGGTCGCTCATTGTGTGCATCACACCTGACTGGAAAAGCTGTTCTGTGCATGCACATGTGGGAAAGGTTACCTGTATACTGTGTCACATATTGAAATGACAGGGATCTTAACTGTAAGTGTTGGTTGGGATGCTAGGTAGAGAATTCATAAATCTCTTCTTCAGTTTATGAGATAGTTACTGGTCACTCAGTGAGTTGTATGGAGATGGGAACCTATTGGGTTGGAAGACATCAATACCAGACAGAGTTGTGTTCGCATGCATGCAGCATTAAGTGACAACTATCGAAGTGTGGATGTGTGCTGTTGCCTCATCATACTCAGGTAAATGAAAAGGCAGCATTGATTTATCATGATTTGACTGTGTAAAGAGTGGAAATGTTTGTCTCCAGTACACCAAAAGCAACTGAGGCATGAGTGAGTTGGGTACACACTCATTGTTTGAGTTAGAGCTACACATAGAGATAGACAAGAGCATGCTTTTCTTAACTCATAACCTGACTACATAATTGGAACTACATTTTAAGGATGAGACACCAACCCATTTCTTTTGCACATGCCCATCTAACTATTCAACAAAATATAGCAAAACCTATACAAGAAGAACTCGCAATTGAACAAAGAACAAGTCTGTGACATTGTATTAATAAGATGTTAATGCTGACTTTTCTTTGTGTAAATTTTGGAAAGCATATTTAACATCCTTCCCCCCTCATAACTAGCAGGGTAAGGGTTAATGCAAGTTTGTGTTATTCCTATGGTTGCTTCTGTTCCACAGGAAGTGTAGGTAAAATCTGTACATATATTCACTGAGTAGTGTAACATTGTAACCAGTTCTTTCAATTGTGACCCTTGATATTTATCAAGAGGGGTGGGTGGGGGGTGGGGGATGGTGGTGGTGTTATGGTTAATTGATGAAGCCTACATGGCCCCAAAAAAGGGGGAGGGGGGGAAGTTGGTAGATCAGCCAGAATATTTTGTTTAGCTTTTAAAAAATGTATTTTTATTTAGAAGAGGCCAGATTGAACATAGAACATAATTTATCTTTGGCTGAGAATGGTTAATTAATGAAGCCTACATGGCCACAAAAAGGGGGGGGGAGGTGGTAGATCAGCCAGAATATTTTGTTTAGCCTTTAAAAAAATGTATTTTTATTTAGAGGAGGCCAGATTGAACATAGAACATAATTTATCTTTGGCTCAGAATGCTCTAAAAAAAAAAATTGGTGGATTCCATGAGTGCTTGTAAGTCCGGGAAGATGGGACAGCATGTAGTTCCTTCTTTACTTTAAATTTCTTTCTTAAAAAAAAATGTAATCAAGGTCTGTGGATGAAAATATTTGTCACTGTAGGTCTGTGCTGGACTGTGTAGAAAACCCCCCCAACTTTAGTCATCTCCTTAGAAGATTGCAAATGGCCATCCTCATGTTGTGTAATAGACGGCAATGTTGAATAGGGGTTTATGGTTTTTAGGTCCTTGTCAGAAACATTATTTTACTTGTACTGCTTTCTTTAGTGTTTCTCATGTTGCTCCCCAAATGCCTGATGTACCAATGCACAGACACATAGCAGGGAAGTCCAACTCTCCCTGCATTGGTAATGAAGGCCGAAGAGCCAGATGAAAGAGCTGATAGCACGAATGCATTACTTTGGCTGTGCTGATAAGTGAGTGGATTATGGAGGTGATCAGCCCAAACATAACTTGCTCAGGGACTCACTTTCCATGCCCGGTGTGGGCAGTTAGACTGTGCTTTGTTTTGTTTAACCTCTCACACTGCGCCTCTTGTCGCACACCTGAGGAAGGAGCACTGAGCTCCGAAAGCTTGTGTATTAGTGAAGCAGTTGGATCCAAGTCCCCCCCCTTGTTTTTTTTTTGGGTTAGCCTGAAGCAGTCATTGCGGCTGCTATGCAAGTCTCAGTGTGCCGAGTGAAAAGGTTTCAAGGTTGCCCATGAACCATGCAACTTTGAAATGTCCTGAAGACATCTTCACAGAATCCATGCTGCAAGTCAGCACAGGGGGAAAAGGGAAGCATACATTTGAGTGTACTCCCTCTGTTGGTACAGCTGAATTATTCTGCTGGCTTTGGAAAGTCCTATCCATGTGTGTGATGGTGTGCTTTTGTCTCTCTTTCAGGAAAAAGAGCGGATCAGCTTGTCTGAGATACTGCAGAAGATAATTAAAGTGATAAGTAAAGAACCCACTGCCCGCTACCTGGTGGACATCATGCCAAATTTGCGAGCATTGGTCTGCAGTGACAGCATCATCAACAACTGCAATGAAGCCCTCACTGCCTTCCATGAGAGGGTAGAGTTGAGAGCTCTCTGATTCATCTTCATTTTTGTTGTTGTTGGGCAGCACAATACTTTGTGTGCATCATTAAACTTTGTCAAATGCTTTCCCTATCCATATTTCATGAGTCAGTTAAAAAAAGAAATCAGGTTGGCAAGAAAGTGTTTCTAAGAATGTCTCTATGGGTTGCTGACTTTCTTATACGGTTGGCACCTTAGATATTAAAAAATTATTTTCCCCAAACTACCTTTAAAAAAAAACACAAATTCAAGATGCAGTATTTTTAGTGCCTTTTACGCTGGAATCGCAGGAAAATAGAGGTATGTTGATGAATCATATCAAGAAAGTACTATAGCAATATATCTAAGTGTAGTTCCCTGAATTGGATCTTCCCCCCTGCTAGCAAGGACAATAATGCAGATGTGTAGCATCATATGAACTTATGTGTCATCAACGTCTGTGTTCAGCGCATAGAATCACATGATGCTCTATGTAGCAAAAGAGTTAGATGAACCTACATGTCATAGTGGTTTGTACCATGCTTATCACATAATAGCTTTTAACCATTGTAGTAGTACCTCCAGCACAAGAGAGTCAACTCTCCAGCTGTCAGATAGCATCTGACTTGAGAAACATCAAAAGTCTTTGCATTGATAACGCAGAAAAAAACTGATAATATGTTGCCAGCATGTGGCATAAGGCTTAATTTAAATGAAAAATGACCACAACATCTGGCAACACATGTGGCTAAATACCCTGTGCAGCTGTCTTTCACATGATCAGGAGACATCACTCCTTTTGCATGGTTTCCTGTTGATTGGTTACCTATAAATAGGATCCATTGTATCCTTATGCATTGCCTTTTGATGTTAACCCATTTGTATGTTGGCATTTTCAGAATGTAATAGTTTCATTCTTATTTGAAATGTTGATTTTAAGATGAGCCAAAGTGTGGATAGTGAATGTTAACTGTGAATTCACCTCTTGACTGAGACATGTTGAGAAGAACTGATTCTCTTGCAAATTGCACAAGTGAAGAGCTGCTGCATCCAAAATTTCCACATTGCCTAATTTATTCACAGCCTGTCGGAAAAAGAACACAAGGAGAAAAAAAAGCATGCACCTATTTTTAGAAACCAATCAGCCGATGGCTTTGCACATCTTCTAGCCTTAGCCATGGCCCTCACACTTATGGTGCCTGCCTGCCTGTGTAACATCAGTGTGCCTTCCTTGTGCTTTCCCTTAAACCTTATCATGGCAGTTGTGTACTGATATGCACTACCCTCTTCAGGCCCCCCCCCCATGCCGCCATGCTGTCCTGCTGATAGGCGCCATATGCCCTATCTGTTGTCTTCTCTGATCATCATTCATCATACTCATGGCTTGGCTTTGCAAAAGAAGATACTGGTAGGGGGACCAGGTCTGCTACTGCTGCAGGCTCCTTTGTAGCTGAAGAGGCCAATATGGGACATGCACACCCACCCACAGCGGCTGCATCTGAGGGGCTGGTCTGTAGAGGCTGGCGCTGATGCCTCACAGTACTTTCTCCTCAACCTTTGGTACTTAATAATAATAAAGTTTATTTATACAGCGCATTTTCATATACATGCTCAAAGCGCTTTACAGGCTTGAAAGACATGAAACATATAAATAATGCCAAACAGAAGTACCGTAAATTCCGGCCTATAAGGCGCACCTTAGTATAAGCCGCACCCCCTGAATTTTTAAAAAAATTCAGAAAAATCCATAGATAAGCCGCTTCTTAGTATAGGCCGCACCTCATCCATATTAATTATGTCCTGCGGACCAATCAAATTCTCTGTTACTTGCTTCTGTGTGTAGTTGCGGAAAGACGCAAGTTTCTCAACAAAGTCCGGCGGCAGCTGTTGGCACAAAGTTGTACGCGCACGTATGGACAATCCTTTGCGTCTCATGAAACCTTTGAAGTCGGTAAGATTCAGACTGGATGCAACTGTGCGCGCTTTAAGACGAAGCTGTACAGTGGAAACACCGCGACCATCAACACGTTGTGTGTTAATCCAGTCTTCAAGTTCGTCTTCAAGTTTTGGCCAACGTGCTTTGCAACCTCGGAATGCTTTCTTGGACTTCTTGCACTTGGCAAGTTCACCTTCCTGTTTTCGCCACCGCCGAACCATAGATTCGTTGATGCCTAGTTCTTGGGCGGCAGCGCGATTCCCTTTCTCCATAGCTTTGGCGATGGCATCCAGTTTGAAAGCTGCATCATAGACTTGGCGACGTGTTTTCGGCATTACTTTCGGTCTTGTGTGTGTTACTTCTGTTGGGTTGAATGTGTAACTGATCGATCATTCCTAACTTTGACTGCCAACTCACAGCTGTCTGTGCCGTGTGAGTGTGAGTTGTTGTCATACGACGAACTTCGCATAGCAACAATAAACTTAAAGGTAAGTGAGCGAATTCAAGTCCACTTTCTCGAGAAAAATCCATAGATTGGCCGCACCGGTTTATAAGCCGCAGGGGTCCGTTCATGAAAAAAAAGGCGCGGCTTATAGGCCGGAATTTACGGTAAAGCAAAATCAGGCACAGTACACATACAATGCATAAGCACACAAGTAGACCAAGCCCAAAGCAACACACTGCAGCAACAACTTGACACAGGCGAAACCAATAAACCAATAAGACACAGCACACGTACATGGCATCAACACACAAGCCAAACAATAACAGGACCAACCACGGGCCCCCATATAAAGCATGGAATGGATGAAAGCCCATCGCATATGGCACAAATACGCAGAAAGAGAACACTCCGTACAAGACTATATAACTGAAACAATGAAGTCATGCACACAAAGCACAATACACGAGCAACCAGCAACGAACATGGCAGTAGCACACAGGCAAACACTCATACACGATGCAGGACAAACAATATAACGACATACGAAAGGAGCATGGAAGACATGAATTATATCAACAACATATATGACCGCACACAGTCAGCATACTCAACGGAAACAATATCGACAGGATTAACCATATAACTATACTCATAAAGCAGGGTTCATAATCATGATCCAAAGAATGCACGACTTCAGCACACAAACAAACAGTAATTCATGCAAGTCCATACAAACAGAATTAAATAACATGCAAGACTTGAGGTTGGCTCTTCGGTTGTGTAGAAAGGCAGAGTTAGCTGCATGGATGGTGTTTTCCAGGCCTTGCAGTCAGCAGCAAGCTATGACCTATCACTGATAAGATACATCATACCCACATGGAGCTTTCAGTGGATGGTTTCTGTGTTTAGATAAGTGGACAGACCCTTTCTGTTGTTCTTATTGATAAGATACTTCATATGCATATGGAACTTTCAGTGGATGGTTTCTGTGTTTAGATAAATGGACAAATGATGAAAGTATCATGTGAAAATGTTATTTTTTTAAAAATGGGAATTGATATGTATAATTGTGCTTGACCAATTAATAATGCAAACATCTATAATATTTTCAAATTAAAAAAATTTGTCAATAATGTAGACTGAAATTAAAAAGTCAAGAGTTTGTTTTTGGTCGTGTTTGTTCATTTCTGGATATTTCATTAATACATACAGTAACATAGTGTTTGTGTAAATTGTACATCTTTATGATCTATGGCAGATTAAAGTGAGGTGGTGCTTTTTTTTAATTAAAGTCTGTAAATTTGCCAGTGAGGGCCAGTTAGTGCTTGTATATGATGCCATAGTAAGGGTTAAATTAGAAACCCTCAACTTGATGACACCCTGCTGGAAAGTCTTTGTTGAACTCTTGGGTTTGAGTTTGCCTTCCTCATCATGTCTGGCCTGTGTTTGTAGTTCAGTATCCTCTCTTGTTCTGAGTTCTTGGTAAAGTGGGTTAGCTTTTTGTACTGCAGTATTTGTTGTAGATAGACCTGCTCTCTGTTAGTTAGTTTCCTCTGTACTTTGACCAACTTATAGCTTTCACTTCTCTGACTTTGTTGATAAGTAGTTTTGTTACAAGCTATTTACATGTATGATCTGATAGAGTCAGACCTGTATTTGTCACTGGGTTTTTTTTCCATTGCATTTGATGTGCTCCTATAGTTTAGATACCCATTGTATTTTCATTTGGCCTGCATTCCCCTTCACCCATCCCTTCCCCCTCCCATAGTTATCAGTGTTTCAGTTTGAAGACCTGTACTTGGCTCAGCACTTCCACATCCTACTTACACCTATATTTGCCTCTGTATTGCATTGCCTGGTAGTTGGCCTGTTATATACACCTTGTTCCACTATCCCATTTTGCTCTATAGCATTTTGCTCTGTGTTTCAGTTTCCTATGTTTCAACAATAAAATTTGCATTTAACTTTGTATTATTAGTAGTTTGTCATTCCATGTTGTTTGATTAGCACTTTTTTCTGAAATTTTGCCCTATCGCCCTTTATGCGTCTTCGTGTTTGAAGGCTCTACACAGCCTTTGCTGGCTGGTGGGCAGTGGGACTCGATTTAATTTATTTCATGTCACTAATTAGATGAACTGTATGAGACCTCACAGTCGTGAAGAGTTTTAATACTTTGTTTAAGATGGGTGTTTCTTAACGTTGTGGCCTTTTATATAGCCTACAAGGCTGATAGGCCCTTAAACCTCATCCATCCATCCATCCATCCATCCATCCATCCATCCATCCATCCATCCATCCATCCATCCATCCATCCATCCATCCATCCATCCATCCATCCATCCATCCATCCATCCATCCATCCATCCATCCATCCATCTGTATTTCAGTATCCTTTATTATTTGCCCTGCACTGTTCTATGTATTTCAGAATCACATGTTAATTGCCTTGCACTTTTTTTCCCTATATTTCAGTATCCCATATCCTTTGCCTTGCACTTTTCTCTGCCACTGGAAAAGATAACCAGGAAGCACGATGCCAAAGTGCCCAAGATTAATGAGGGACAAGCAGGACCGGCAGCAAAAAGTGACGAGGCAGACTCCACCAGAACCAAGGCAAGCCATCCCCTCCCATTTTTAGATGAAGATGTAGTGTAACTAATGCCCACATGTACTAATGCTCATATGTACTAATGCTTTCTCTAATAGTAGCAAGAGGAATGGGCATATTGTTTGTAACCTCCCATCCATTTCTCATTAACAGTATGTTACTTTGATGTCCTCTCAGTGACATTTTTAGTCAGACCTGCACCTGTAGCATAGCTTTGAGTGTGTGTTTGACATCCTCTGGTATGGGCTATACTTAACCGTATGTACTGCTCAAATTCTGGAGTGTAACATATGGCCAGAGCTGCCCCCGAAATTAGGTGGAACCCCCTGGCTAATGGGCTTTTGGGGTCTGCTCCGTGCTCAGCCAGGGATGGCCCCAAGCAGCCAAAGGGGCTACTGGGGGTTATGAAAGCTGGGTCAGATCCTCTGAAGTGCAGAATGCTAATTGACTGCTCACCCTCTTGATGCTTGTTTTCTAGTCTTGGTTATCTCACCCATGATTTGTGGTGGCTGCATTACTAATGATGGCACTAACAATACACTTGATGCTTTTTAATTAATCTAGCATATGTACTGGTTTGGCTTTGTTGCTGACAGCTTGTAGATACTGTCAGTGACAGATTTTATTTCTTGCTTTTCAGAAACGAGCTACTCTCTTTGAGCAGAATGTCAAACCATTCTTAGACTACTTCAGAGACCAGGGCAAGCTGATCACCATAGATGTATCTGGCGGTCACTATGAGTCAATATGGTTCAAAGTGTGCGAGCTTTTTGCAGATTTACACCTGCAAATTTTCGGCCATCCCAATACTGTGATAATTGTCACCTTTGGTAAGTTACACAGGCATGGCAGCATTTTGTGTTTGTTTTAATTTTTCTCTCATCTGCTATAGTTGTGATTCAGACTTTCAAAGGGTCTGTTTTAGTCTTTCTTCAAAAAGTGTTTCATATTTGCTGCCTAGGTTTGGTACCTGGATATTAATTCTTAATTTAATCAGCCAATGTCACTTTCACAGATTCATTTATTGTGGAGTGTGAAATTGCTTGTAGGAATATTGTATGTAGAGAGAAAATTATTTTTAGTCAACAAAAGTGTGTGAAGGCAAAAGTGGGGATTTATGTAGCGACTTACCACCCATCAGGGTCACAAACTGTGGAAGGCTCGGTCAATCCTTACTTGCACCTGACGACATACCTAGTGACAGATAAGACGCACAGTGTCGGGTATCCACACCAACTCCACTCCCTGGGGAGCATTCCAACCCTATGCTGGTTCATGACTGTATGCAAGGGATAATTGCATTAGAGTGCACTTTGGCTTCCCTCACACATACCCCGTTTGACCCCTGAGTGGGGAAACGCAGTGTGAGTTTATAAGCACCTTTCTCAAGGATGCAATTGTGAACTGTGCAGCTATGAACACTGCACCCTCTACTGCTCTAGCCTCCAGTGAGTGCAGGTCAAGCATGCTACCCACTCAGCCATGGGGCCCCACACTATCCCCACTTGTGATGGATGTGGTATCAGAAATTGCTGCTGGAAGCTGTCTCTAAGCTACTGGGTTAGGCCCCAGGCAGCAGAAGATGAGCAGTTATACGTTCTGGCTGAAGGAAAGAGCATGGAACAGCATGTTGTATATGTTGAACTGTGAGTGTTTATGTGTGTGTATGTGTGTGTGTGCGCGTGTGTGTGTGTGCGTGCGTGCGCACGCTTGAGTGAGAGAAAGAGAGCAATACATACAGAGAGAGAGAGAGAGAGTTCTGCTAGAGTAGTAAAGTGAGTTTTTGCACCTGAGCACCATCCATTATGTGAAAGATGTGGTTGCATCATGTTTTCTTACCTGACAACAGACTGATTGCAGGCACTGTGAGTGCGTGTGTGTGCGTGTGTGCGCACGCTTGAGTGAGAGAAAGAGAGCAATACATACAGAGAGAGAGAGAGGGTTCTGCTAGAGTAGTAAAGTGAGTTTTTGCACCTGAACACCATCCATTATGTGAAAGATGTGGTTGCATCATGTTTACTTACCTGACAACAGACTGATTGCAGGCACTGTGAGTGTGACTAGTCATGCTTGGTTTTAATGGTTTCAGAAGCCACAGAGATTGAGCTGATAAACTTCTCTGTGTACCAGTTGAACCTCATTGAGATGAGGAGCTATGTGGATTCTACTGACAATGAGGTAAACACTGCGATCTCTTTTAAAAACTCCCAGCTGTTCTGTTCAGTTCTGTTTGCACCTGTTTTTATTTTATCTACTGTATTTGACATTCCAGTGTACCTCATGAATGGGATTTGGCCATTTTTGACTCACATGCGAAGCAAAAGTGAGTCTATGTACTCAGCCGTGTCGTCCGTCCGTCCGTCCGTCCGTCCGTCCGTCCGGGCGTCCGTCCGTCCGGGCGTAAGAAACTTAAACGTTGGATTTTTCTCGGAGACTATTAAGTCTATCAACACCAAATGTGGCATGATGGTGTATGATGACAAGGCCTCAAAAAACATACATAGTGACTTGACCTTGCTTCAAGGTCAAGGTCACAGGAGCCATAAATGTGGTCTCAAAAACAGTCATTTTTCACATTTTCCCAATTTTCTCCCACGTTATTGAGAATGGCGACCTTAGCTACAAGTGGTATATAGGTCAAAGCAAGCCCTATCTTTTGATACCAGTTTGGTTGACCTTGCTTCAAGGTCAAGGTCACAGGAGCTCTTCAAAGTTGGATTGTATACATATTTTGAAGTGACCTTGACCCTGAACTATGGAAGATAACTGTTTCAAACTTAATAATTATGTGGGGCACATGTTATACTTTCATCATGAGACACATTTGTTCACATATCATCAAGGTCAAGGTCACTTTGACCCTTATGAAATGTGACCAAAATGGGGTAGTGAACCACTAAAAGTGACTATATCTCATGGTAGAAAGTGCCAATAAGCACCATTGTGCTTCCTATGTCTTGAATTAACAGCTTTGTGTTGCATGACCTTGGATGACCTTGACCTTGGGTCAAGGTCACATGTATTTTGGTAGGAAAAATGTGTAAAGCATTTCTTTGTGTATGATGTCATTGGTAGGTTTAGTTGTTTGACCTTGACCTAGGTCACCTGAAGGTCAAGGTCATATAAAGGTCAAGGTCAAGCATGTGAGTCGTATGGGCTTTGGAGGGTGAAAATAGGCAGAATCTGGCGCGACATGGCGGCAGGTTCCGTCGCCGTAGTTTTTATCAATAGCGGGTGATGCTTTATATTCTAACTCCATCCCACGTTTGACTCTCAACGGGTGGTCCCTACGCCCTAACTCCAGGGCCCGACACTGATGTTGGACGCAAACGTGACAAAAAGTAACGCGTCCGTGTTTAGGTGAAACTCCCCGGACAGGCTAAGTCAGTCAGGCGAGGTGGCGGGTGCGGCCTAGGCTGAGCGCTATCGGTAAAACCCGATCAGCATTACCAGAATACCAGATTTCTAAACCGGTCCTATATTTTTCTATATGCTACACTTATATATATATATACTTTAACTACTGTAGCAAGAGCACCGAAGTAGCTTGGTACTTGCCGGGCATCTTATTGTAAGCTCTCTTTTCATTGGTCAGTTGCGCGCGCTGGATTCTGATGATTGGTCAGTTGCGCGCGCTGGATTCTGCCTGTTGTCGTGGTGTTGCCCTTCTTGTTTTTAAAAAAAATGTTTTCTAGGCTGTGCTTCGTGCGATACTCTCAATCTATTTTTACACGCTGTGAACGACAGGAAAACGTGCCCTTGCATCTCATTGGTTAATTTTGAAGGCTCGTTTGTCTTCTGCTTCCTGATTGGTTCTTTGGAAACTACTGGCAAAGTTCAACGCTATGCGGAAATCTGCAAAGGCAAAAGGAGAAGAACTGAAGACAGTTGAAGAAGAAATGAAGGCCAAAGTTCAGGAAATTGCCAATTCAGCCCAGTAAATGTTGTGAACTTGCCAATTCTTGGCTTTCAGTCCCAATGTAAATAAACTGACTGCATACTGACTGTGTGAATGTGAACACACTGTCGTGCTCCTTCACACTAAGAACTGAAGTGTTACCAAAAAAAACCATGCTCACTAGATTGCTAACTTTCTATTTCAAATGACTGGATTTTTACAATTAAGAACGATTTGAAAAAATGAAAGTAATGTCCATTCATGATTTTTTGTTAACTTGCATTTGTCAGTTTTTGAATCAATCTACTGTAAAATATAATAAAAAGATTTTTTTTACAACGGGTTTATTGTGCGTAAGTTTGGTCGTGCGCCAAACACTTTTCTCTTTAAGTCATGGAAAATGTTATTGAGACTCATGGAAAGTCATGGAAAAGTCATGGAATTTTGTATCTAAAAACCTGTATGAATCCTTCTTCCATTTAATCCAGTCAATTAGGACTGTGCTATTTCATTCTTACTTCGCAATTCAGTCAAACAATTTTTGACTCACATGCAAAGCAAAAGTGAGTCTATGTACTCACCCGTTTCGTCCGTCCGGGCGTCCGTACAAATTTTAACGTTGGATTTTTCTTGGACACTATTAAGTCTATCAACACCCAATTTGGCATGATGGTGTAAGATGAAAAGGCGTACAAAAACATACATAGTGACTTGACCTTGCTTCAAGGTCAAGGTCGCAGGGGCCGTCTAAAAAACAGCCATTTTTCACATTTTCCCAATTTTTGACTGAAGTTTTCGAGATTGGATACCTGACCTATATATGGTTTATAGGGCAAAGTAATCCCTATCATTTGACACCAGTTTGATTGACCTTGCTTCAAGGTCAAGGTCACAGGATCTTTTTAAAGTTGGATTGTATACATATTTTTTTAAGTGACCTTGACCCTGAACTATGTAAGATTACTCTTCCAAACTTCATAACCTTGTAGTACACATGTTATACTTTCATACTAGGTCACCCGTGTCGTCCGTCCGGGCATTCGGGCATCCGTCCGGGCGTCTGGGCGTCCTGTAATCCTAAAAAAACTTTATTGTTGGATTTTTCTCGGAGACTATTAAGTCTATCAACACCCAATTTGGCATGATGGTGTAGGATGACAAGGCCTCACAAAAAGTACATAGTGAGTTGACCATGCTTCAAGGTCAAGGTCACAGGAGCTCTTCAAAGTTTAATTGTATACATATGTTGAAGTGACCTTGACCCTAAACTATGGAAGATAACTGTTTCAAACTTAATAATTATGTGGAGCACATGTTATACTTTCATCATGAGACACATTTGGACACATATCATCAAGGTCAAGGTCACTGTTCGTCCGGGGGTCCGGACGTCCTTTCATCCGTAAAAAACTTTAATGTTGGATTTTTCTCGGAGACTCATAAGTCTATCAACACCCAATTTGGCATGATGGTGTAGGATGACAAGGCCTCACAAAACATACATAGTGACTTGACCTTGCTTCAAGCTCAAGGTCACAGGAGCTCTTTAAAGTTGGATTGTATACATATGTTGAAGTGACCTTGACCCGGAACTATGGAAGATAACTCTTCCAAACTTCATAACATTGTAGTACACATGTTATACTTTCATCATGAGACACATTTGGTCACATATCGTCAAGGTCAAGGTCACTTTGACCCTTATGAAATGTGACCAAAATGGAGTAGTAAACCACTAAAAGTGACCATATCTCATGGTAGAAAGTGCCAATAAGCACCATTGTGCTTCCTATGTCTTGAATTAACAGCTTTGTGTTGCATGACCTTGGATGACCTTGACCTTGCTAGGTTTAGTTGTTTGACCTTGACATTGAAGGTCACCTGAAGGTCAAGGTCCTGTAAAGGTCAAGGTCAAGTATGTGAGTCGTATGGGCTTTGCCCTTCTTGTCTTGTCTATCAAGCCAGTGGTCATTTTCAGCTGTGCAGTCTTCAAGTGGATGAAACATGTTCATACTTAACCTAACCTGGCATCAACTGTTGGGCAGTCAGCACTACTGAAAGAAAACCCCAAATGTCAAGGACAAGAAACCCTTTCTTTCCATTGGCATATACCCTTCTTACTATCCAACATGATACTGTAAAATCTACTCCAGAAATACTCTCAAGTGAACTATGATGAGAACTGCATCATTGTTTTTAAGAAGGGTAAACTTTTTTGTTGTTTACAATACTAGCAGGCATGTTCCAGGTTAAAGGACAAAGGACACAAGTAGCTCGTGGAGTAAGCAGCAAGGGATGGTGAGGCAGGTGCATCATGGGATTGGTCTTTGGTATGAGCAGGGGAAAAAAGTTTGGCTGGTAAATGACTGCTTCTAATTGATCAACCTGGTTGATTGGGCTGAATTAAGATGTTTCCATTTTTGACTCACATGCGAAGCAAAAGTGAGTCTATGTACTGAGCCGTGTCGTCCGGGCGTCCGTCCGTCCGTCCGTCCGTCCGTCCATCCGGGCGTAAAAAACTTAAACGTTGGATTTTTCTCGGAGACTATTAAGTCTATCAACACCAAATGTGGCATGATGGTGTATGATGACAAGGCCTCAAAAAACATACATAGTGACTTGACCTTGCTTCAAGGTCAAGGTCACAGGAGCCATAAATGTGGTCTCAAAAACAGTCATTTTTCACATTTTCCCAATTTTCTCCCACGTTATTGAGAATGGCGACCTTAGCTACAAGTGGTATATAGGTCAAAGCAAGCCCTATCTTTTGATACCAGTTTGGTTGACCTTGCTTTAAGGTCAAGGTCACAGGAGCTCTTCAAAGTTGGATTGTATACATATTTTGAAGTGACCTTGACCCTGAACTATGGAAGATAACTGTTTCAAACTTAATAATTATGTGGGGCACATGTTATACTTTCATCATGAGACACATTTGTTCACATATTATCAAGGTCAAGGTCACTTTGACCCTTATGAAATGTGACCAAAATGGGGTAGTGAACCACTAAAAGTGACTATATCTCATGGTAGAAAGTGCCAATAAGCACCATTGTGCTTCCTATGTCTTGAATTAACAGCTTTGTGTTGCATGACCTTGGATGACCTTGACCTTGGGTCAAGGTCACATGTATTTTGGTAGGAAAAATGTGTAAAGCATTTCTTTGTGTATGATGTCATTGGTAGGTTTAGTTGTTTGACCTTGACCTTGAAGGTCACCTGAAGGTCAAGGTCATATAAAGGTCAAGGTCAAGCATGTGAGTCGTATGGGCTTTGCCCTTCTTGTTAGCTGCATTTGAGGTTGAGGTCCCAAAGAAGTGTCATAGGCTAGACGGTGGTTTATTCTGAAACGTAGAGTGTGACCTACTTGCATATGAATGACATGACATTTCACCCGAAATATGGGTTTTCATCGTAATCACACGCAACAAATACAACAATCTTTGGGTCTGAGATTTCATGAAATGACCGTTACAGCCAGCTAATCACAGTTAAGATAACAAGAGTAGGCAGGGAAAAGTCATCTCTGCAGGGCATTGTCCAATTGCAAGATGTGGCAAGTGAAAATGTTATGTCATTCATATGCAAGTAGGTCACGCTCTGTGTTTCAGGATATACCGCCATCTAGCCTATGACAGAAGCACCAAGCATGGTCTGACTCCAGGATCCAGACCAGGGATGCATAGCAACAAAATTTAATCATTTCCACACTGAAACTGTTGCAATAACAAGCGTGTCATGGCCATTGTGATGTTGATAAGTCTTGCTGAATGTCTTCTTCTCTTTCAGGAAAGAGTGCTCACCATCCTGCATCAGAAAATAAGGGAAAAGGGTCCCACAACCACCAATTTCCTTGTGGATCTCCGATTCACCTGTCTGGCACGGTTACACAAGTTCAAATTGGAAACAGATTTTATTAAGGTTAGCCAAAAAAATTAGATCAAACTCTATTTCATTTATCATCTGATTTGTTCCTAATGAAATGGGGGGAAAGGGGGGAGGCTGTCTTTGTGTCATGCATTTTTGACTCCCATGCGAAGCAAAAGTGAGTCTATGTACTCACCCGTGTCGTCCGTCCGGGCGTACGGTCGTCCGGGCATCCTTGAAAAACTTTAACCTTGGATTTTTCTCGGAGACTATTAAGTCTATCAACACCCAATTTGGCATGATGGTGTATGATGACAAGGCGTCAAAAAACATACATAGTGACTTGACCTTGCTTCAATGTCAAGGTCGCAGGGGCCGTAAATCTTGTCTAAAAAACAGCCATTTTTCACATTTTCCCAATTTTCTCTCAAGTTTTTGAGATTGGATACCTGACCTATAAATGGTGTAAAGGGCAAAGTAATCTCTATCTTTTGATACCAGTTTGATTGACCTTGCTTCAAGGTCAAGGTCACAGGAGGTCTTTAAAGTTGGATTGTATACATATTTTGAAGTGACCTTGACCCTGAACTATGTAAGATAACTCTTCCAAACTTCATAAAATTGTAGTACACATGTTATACTTTCATACTAGGTCACCCATGTTGTCCGTCCCGGCGTCCGGGCGGCCGTCCGGGCAGACCGGGCGTCCGGGCTTCCTGTAATCCGTAAAAAAAACTTAAATGTTCGATTTTTCTCGGATACTATTAAGTTTATCAACACCCAATTTGGCATGATGGTGTAGGATGACAAGGCATCACAAAGCATACATAGTGACTTGACCTTGCTTCAAGCTCAAGGTCACAGGAGCTCTTTAAAGTTGGATTGTATACATATTTTGAAGTGACCTTGATCCTGGACTATGGAAGATAACTCTTCCAAACTTCATAACATTGCAGTACACATGTTATACTTTCATCATGAGACACATTTGGTCACATATCGTCAAGGTCAAGGTCCCTTTGACCCTTATGAAATGTGACCAAAATGGGGTAGTGAACCACTAAAAGTGACCATATCTCATGGTAGAAAGTGCCAATAAGCACCATTGTGCTTCCTATGTCTTGAATTAACAGCTTTGTGTTGCATGACCTTGGATGACCTTGACCTTGGGTCAAGGCCACATGTATTTTGGTAGGAAAAATGTGTAAAACATTTCTTAGTGTATGATGTCATTGGTAGGTTTAGTTGTTTGACCTTGACCTTGAAGGTCACCTGAAGGTCAAGGTCATGTAAATGTCAATGTCATATAAAGGTCAAGGTCAAGCATGTGAGTCGTATGGGCTTTGCCCTTCTTGTTTTTTCTCCTTTAGCATAGAACATTAAAAAATAATCAATAGTGCTCGTTTTTTTATATTGCAACTTTCGACTTAATGGTGGGTGTTCAAACTGCATATTTAGACGAAAGGTAGAAGCAGGTAAAATCATTGAAAACAAATTTTAAAAAATCTGAGATTGAGAAAGTGTAGAATTGTATCTGAGAATACTTGCAGAATTCAGAAATGTAGTAATTAATGTGGGTTTTTTTAAGTGTGTGATGGATGAAGGAGTTTTTTGCTTGACTATTTTTTGATAGTTGTTTCACATATGCATTTTGAAAAAGACTAGTTAGAAATTTGTGCTTGATAAGTTTATGGTTTCTACTTTAAAGTGTAATATACTGATAAATATTGGGGAAAGATTTCCAATGTATGAAAATGTGATCAATCAAAAAATGTCGTGTAGTCTTTTTTGCAGTAGGGGCTTGAGCCCCCCATGCATTGGGCAGGAAAAAACAGATCGACATCCCCATTTTGGTTACGGAAGACTTGCCTCTGCAGTTGCATGAGAGCTTTTTCACTAATTTTTGTGTGGGCATTCTCCATTGCAAAGATGGCGGATGGTAAGGCCGTCTATGGTTCTAGCAGTGATGAGTTTTTGACTCACATGCGAAGCAAAAGTGAGTCTATGTACTGAGCCGTGTCGTCCGTCCGTCCGTCCGGGCGTCCGTCCGTCCGGGCGTAAAAAACTTAAACGTTGGATTTTTCTCGGAGACTATTAAGTCTATCAACACCAAATGTGGCATGATGGTGTATGATGACAAGGCCTCAAAAAACATACATAGTGACTTGACCTTGCTTCAAGGTCAAGGTCACAGGAGCCATAAATGTGGTCTCAAAAACAGTCATTTTTCACATTTTCCCAATTTTCTCCCACGTTATTGAGAATGGCGACCTTAGCTACAAGTGGTATATAGGTCAAAGCAAGTCCTATCTTTTGATACCAGTTTGGTTGACCTTGCTTCAAGGTCAAGGTCACAGGAGCTCTTCAAAGTTGGATTGTATACATATTTTGAAGTGACCTTGACCCTGAACTATGGAAGATAACTGTTTCAAACTTAATAATTATGTGGGGCACATGTTATACTTTCATCATGAGACACATTTGGTCACATATCATCAAGGTCAAGGTCACTTTGACCCTTATGAAATGTGACCAAAATGGGGTAGTGAACCACTAAAAGTGACTATATCTCATGGTAGAAAGTGCCAATAAGCACCATTGTGCTTCCTATGTCTTGAATTAACAGCTTTGTGTTGCATGACCTTGGATGACCTTGACCTTGGGTCAAGGTCACATGTATTTTGGTAGGAAAAATGTGTAAAGCATTTCTTAGTGTATGATGTCATTGGTAGGTTTAGTTGTTTGACCTTGACCTTGAAGGTCACCTGAAGGTCAAGGTCATATAAAGGTCAAGGTCAAGCATGTGAGTCGTATGGGCTTTGCCCTTGTTAAATCAAAATAGTTCGATCTAGACACATTAGACTTGAAGAGTCGGCTAAACATGATCTAACGGTTTCCTGTGTCCACACAAATGATTTATCCGACTTCCATGAGCAAATTATTTTGACTTCGTCATTGGATGATGATTTCAGCATCGCCAAATGGTCAGACACTGTCGCGGAGTTTGCTAACGATCCTTTCGTTGAAGCAGTTGTTCCACAAAGATCACTTGGACTTGATGCAGAACCAGTAGAATATTTTCTGCAACTCTTTCCAGAGGAAATGTTCATCGTGATCAATTACTAAACTTTAGGCGAGGCAGAATGGCAACGGAACAAGCATTCTATTTCTGAAGGACGTCAATCATTCTTTCTAAAGCGAGTAAAGGACATCATTCAGCTGCCAGTCAGCGATTGCAGATGTTATGTTGAGGAATCATTACAAAATCATAACCGATTACAGTGTTTATATTTATAGAAAAATATTTTTTGATCTGTTTCCATTTATTTACCTGTAATTATGCTAATTACATGCAAATAAAGCAAAGAAAAATATCAAAAACACTCTGTACTTGGATCTTAGAATGGACCAAAATTCATTTTTGACCACA
Organism: Theodoxus fluviatilis; assembly: GCA_034096865.1. Classification (NCBI taxonomy): domain Eukaryota; kingdom Metazoa; phylum Mollusca; class Gastropoda; order Cycloneritida; family Neritidae; genus Theodoxus; species Theodoxus fluviatilis. The sequence continues at coordinate 92,724 of JAWQFJ010000843.1, read as the reverse complement.
CACAAGAAATTTCTTACAGATCCAAACAATATTATAGAAATTTGAATATTTTTAACAAATCAACCGTGTTATGTGTCAATTTCTCTTAAATCTTACAGGACTGGGGCTTGTAGTTGTAAAATTCCTTATAGGGCGTTAAAAGTTAATTCTGCAGTGGCTCCTGATGACAAGCCGTGGTAGACACATAAGATGCACATAGATACCAGCACCAACTACACGCTTAGGGAGTACAGTGGAGTCCGGATATATGACGGGTGTTTGTCCAGCCGTTTGACCCGACATATAAGCGGACCCGACATATACGTGAAGTTGGGGGTCAGGGTCAAGGTCAAGCTTCATCAGCAGAGTTTTTTTCTCCGTGAGCCCGCTTAAACTTTATACCCATCCGGTTCTTCCATCTAGCCAACCAGCCAGAGCTAGGGGTAAAGTTTGAGCCCAAGCGCTCTGCAAAATCTTTAGATTTCGCCATTAGCATAGGGCCTGTGACAGTCTGTTTTTTTGTTTCTAACTGCCGATAACCACGAGCCAAGGGCCGACTCAACATCCTCGTTTTTGCCAGTTCGTTTTCGTTTTCGCGACTTGTCTGGGATGGTGGCAGCGGTGTCACGAATTTCTGCTTCATATGCTATCAGACCTGCCAAATACTACGCTTTAGGCGTAGCATGCTACGCTTTCGACATGCTTGCTACGCTGCTACTACGCTGCTACGCTTGTCCATAAAAACTACGCTTTTCCCGCGTGCTTGAACTTTTGACCGCGATGGAGAATCCCCCCCCCCCCCCCCCCCCCCCCCCCGCTTTCACGTCGCCAGCGCAGCTTATCGTGCCGCCTTCACAGCCTTATCTGCCCCCCCCTCCCGCTTTCACGCCACCGGGTCAGCTTATCGCGCCAACCTCACAGCCTTATCTCTCCCCACCCCCCACCCCCCACCCCCGCTACGCCTATTCCTTCCATGCTTCTCCAAATAGCTCTGGATGCTACTCTTTGGCATGATGGTGGGTTGGCAGGTCTGTGCTATGATCCTCTCGAGTGTTCTCATCGAAATCCCCATCTCTGCAACAAGTTTTTGTCTTGGCTCTCCGGACTTCAGTCAAGCATTTTCAACTTGTCAGCTACAGAGAGGTTGATCCTTTTCTTTGGTGTGGCCATGTTGGCAGAGTTTGAGCAAGGAATGACTGTCTTACACTTGTGAGAGTGAGAGAGTCTAGCCCGTGAGCACTTCTCTCACCCTCTCGCGGCGTTACTGCATTCACTGTGGCGGGTAGATTAGTTGTCAAAGTTGTCACTTGGTCTCAGCTGACCCGCCATATAAGCGTGCTTGCCGTCATCAGACCCGACATATAGCTTCCTGAGTTTTTAGTCATACAAAGAAGGGACGGATTCCGTCCAATGGGGTCTCCCGACATATAAGCGGACTCCGACATATATGCATGCCGTCATATATCTGGACTCCACTGTATTCCAATCCGATGCTGGCTCACCGCCACACATAAAGGTTAATCACACCACAGTATGCCTTCAATACCCTGTTTTCCTCCTGGGTGGGGAGAAGCCATTTGAGCTAAGCACTTTGTCCAAGGATGCAACTCTAGGATCTGCAAAGCTTTGAACACTGCTACTGCTAGCTGCACTGCAAGCGACATCTGGCACACTTTCTAACCACAGTAATGTCAGAGTTCTAGAGTCCTGCATTACTGTTCAATCTTTGACCTCAGGCACAGAAGCGGGCCATTGCCTTTGCGGACGAGGAGGAGATACAGCTGGAGGAGTATGTGGCCATGCAGACCAAGGGCAGTCCCTGCCGACTCAATTTTCAGGTCATCTCTTCTACCGACAACTGCGTGTTCCTCTTCTCCAAGTCCATTAGTCCCCACCTGTGCAAGCGCATCGCCCTCTTCACTCCAAAACCCACGTGACACTGCTTCCCTCACCTTGGAGGGAGCCTACAGTATTGACATTCATACCTTCTTGTTGTTACTCTTGTTGTTATTACAGTTTCTGTTCATGTGCAATGTTTTTGTCTTGTTTAGACAGAGGATGCAATTTGTTCCTTTAAGATTTTCAAATGCAGCGTGCAATATGACAGTTGATGGCCTGACTTTTTGTCTATTTGAAGAAATACTAGAGGAGTGGTGTATGGTGCTGAGGGATGGGCATTGCAAATGTATACCTTTTTCTGTTGTCATCTCTAGTTTCTGGCTTAGTTTGACATCCACAGCCCTCTTTATCTTTTGCCCCAAGGACAGTAGTATGAGGATGCTGTCTTCCAGCTGGACTTTAGAATCAAACAATGCACTTTGTCCGCCAGTTTATTCAGGCAGTTCAGTCCAAGTGGAGACTTTCATATGTTGATGTGAGACTGTTACTTGAAATGCACACTATCAGCCAGACTATTTTGCATTGAGTTGTCAACCATGCCATTTACTCACCATGTTTCCAAAGAAAATAAATGTTATTTATATATTTATTTCACTGGTATGTTAGGGCAAGAGGTTTAGCCACAGTTCAGTGTTGGACCAAGGCTCATTTGCAGCAATGTCTATTTGAGGAGAAATCTTTCCTGAGACATTTGAAAATTTTGACTTTGAATTAGACTTAGCTTGGTGTTTGTCTCTAAGCATTGTAGACAAGTTGAAAGGGAATGGAAGGTGCTGTAAATACTTTTTGTTTTTGCTTTGGCACATCGTAGAAGATGAACCAAAGCTAATGCAGTCATACAGAGGGGTAGGTGCATAATAGATGTTCACCAAGTTTCATTCACCCACTGACAGAATTACACCTGTGGACAGATTTACGACACAGGGTTGCAGCCAGTATAATATTGTCAAGATATTTAAATAAACCCAGATTTTCCCCCATCCCAGGGATAGAGCCACGGCACTGCGCCTCGCACATCGACCAACCCCAAAGCATGCTTGCCAATCTCAGCCTGTCAAAAGACATGATTTCAGCAAGTGAATAGAGGCTGAGGGGCAGACCATGTACTCATGCAAGAGGTGAAAACCCCTCAGCCTCTACTTGCTTGTACTTGAAACCATGTCTTTTGACAGGCAGAGATAGGCAAGCATGCTTTGGGGTTGGACAGTGTGCAAGGTGTAGTGTAATGGTTCTATCCCTGGGATGGTAAAAATCTGGGTTTATTTAAATCTTTCTAGGCAGCTTGAGAATGGAGATTATTATTATTTTTTAAAGTTGTTATCAACCTGTGACACACGTTAGTACTTGAGTTGTCTGCCTTGGTGCTGAGCAGCTGGAGGGCAAAGGTCAGGGCAGCCTGTAAACTCCAAAGTGCAGCCTAGAGGCTTGTTCAGGAGGTGCAGCGATTCAAAGCGCTGCTCAGCGCTGCATGTGATTCACTCCTGAATGGTAATTTTGGGGCTTGATTCACTCAGCGCTGAGCAGCGCTGTGAATCACCAATCCGAGATGATTCAGACGATTTAGCATCAAATTCAAAATGGCGTTTTCGATCCTGCACTGGCCGTCGATGCGTAAAATAACCTTCAGAAACATCATTTGGGGACTGGAACGGGCTTTATTTGCGAGTAATGGCAAGTAAGGATGACACAGTAGTGGACTTTATTCATGCAGAATACATTTAAACGTGCATAAACAATGTCTGTGGCAAAGAATACACTTTCTTCGCGTCTATCAACACACCATGAGGCGCAGAAGATTTACCTCCCCTTTAACAAGTGAAGCGCTGCACTACATCTTAGGTGTTCAGGAGAGGCAAAGAGTGCTCAATTGCCAACATGAAGCGCTCATGCAGCGCATTGTACTCCTGAACAAGCCTTTTGTCTGCTGCCAGGCAGCAGTCTAGGGATGCCCATGGATGGCATGGAGAGCAGTTTTGGTGCAAATAATTATTTTCTTTTGCTGAAGAAGACTGCATTTATCAACTTGACAGGAATCCTGGTGAGCCATGATCCAGTGGCATCCTAGGATGGAATGCCGAGTCAGGTTGGGCCTTGTGAGGGTACTGGGTCGAAAGCTGCGGGAAAATTATGCCTCCTTACTGCGAGGCCAGGGGTTAGGGACAGGTCCAAACCCATACAGATGTTTGAATGTACATGACACAGGGTTCTGAGGAGAAGCATTTGTGAATCATTGAATTAGGGGATTTTACATTTCATTTGACTTTGTCATAGTGGCTTGCAGTAGTTATGGGAACAGGTGATAGAGCAGGCACTGCTCCGACCAAAGTTGTTGATGCAGCAGTGGAGCATTTTCATGATCACCATCTCCATTCTGTGATTTGATCTGAGGCATTATGCCTCTTGGCATGTTAGTATCCTCCCACATCCTGCAAGAGGGGGGATTTTATGTAGATGCAAATGGACTCTCTGGCATAGGTATGGTTTTATTGTTGGAGTGACTTTCTCCCTGTAAAGTTTTGTGGAACCTTGCAGCCTTATTATGACTGTAGGTATGCATTCCACAGTAGTGTGTGTGTGTTCATGGTCCCTGTGAAAAGATGTTAGGACTGAGTAGCTCCAATAGACACCTACAGTCAGATGCATTCATTGTGTGTGATATTTGTAAATACCTACTCAGACCAGTGTTATCGTCATGAAGTATTGGAGCACATGCTCAGATGCGGAGAGCGGTAGAATGCAGGCAGAAACCAAAACAAAGATTGGCAGTGACAGAGAGTAACATATGACCAGAGGCACTTGAAATCCCCCAATCAACTGGAATTCCTGGCTGCTGGACTTGTGCGGCTGGCTCCAATTCCTTGGCCTCAAGCAGCCAAAGATGTTACTGGGGGGACAGATCATTCAGATCCCGATAATTCAGATCTAGATGATTCAAATCTGGACAGGGTCAGATCATTCAGATCCAGATGATTCATATCTGGACAGGGTAAGATCATTCAGATCCAGATGATTCAGATCTGAACAGGGTCAGATCATTCAGATCCAGATGATTAAGATCTGGACAGGGTAAGATCATTCAGATCCAGATGATTCAGATCTGAACAGGGTCAGATCATTCAGATCCAGATGATTCAGATCTGGACAGGGTCAGATCATTCAGATCTGAACAGGGTAAGATCATTCAGATCTGAACAGGGTAAGATCATTCAGATCTGGACAGGGTCAGATCATTTAGATCTGGACAGGGTCGGATCATTCAGATCCAGATGATTCAGATCTGGACAGGGTCAGACTAGTGGTAATGTGTCTCGCAGTCCAGACCAGGCCAACCAGGTGTCTTGGAAGCTCTCACCAGCACCTTCTTGTGCTGCGTCAAGCTGCCCTCCATTTTTATCATCTTCTTTATTTAAAAAACTAACTTGCTCAAACAGTATGTTGACAAAATGAAGGTGTATTTTTGAACTGACCATGTTCGAATCTTGACGTGTGTGTTGTGGCACAGCAATGACATCAGCAATGATGACAATTATAAGTGAAGCAATGATATTGTCAACAACACTAATACATTTCTATTTGCAAATGTTGATGACAGAATTGTGTTTTAATGATGGATGAAACTGCTTTATCTCATGTTCATGTCGAATGTGTAGTTGTCTATGTCCACGTGCATTCAGGGTGAAGTGGGTTTGTCTCCTCCATGTGTATTTACTTGGGAATGTCTGTCGTTAGGAATAGTTGAAAGAAGCAGCATTATTGTTTTTTTGTGCTTGGCCACTTTCTCCATTCTGAAAATACAAAGCCATTTTTACAGGCAGGCAGTCCAGACACAGTAGGAAGACATTCATATTGTCAACAACCTGGAGCATACTGTAACTTGTGCTGGAGAGCACACTGTAATGTTGGAGGGCATGCTGTTATGTAAGTTCAGAGAGCACCTGTAATGTACTGAGGGGACCATGCTGTACTCTTTGAGAAGCAAGCCATCACTTGTCTGGGGGAAGCATTCTTTGGTACTCGAACATGATGACCCTCCTGTAGCAGCAGGCTGCATGTGTTGCATGTCTCGGGGGAGAATGCTGCGCATTTGCAAAGCAAGCCATTGGTTATCCATGAGAAGCATTCTGTAGTTAGCTCAGGAGAGCATGCTTTAGCTGAGAGGGAGCATGCAGTAGTCTGTCTTTGTTGCAGCAGCTGAAATCACACTGCATCACCCACATAAATGCAACATGCTCCTGTGAATATATTACACTGAAGCATCCCAGAAAACAACGACAAACCATCCACACCACACAAATCATATCAGATTCTGGGCTCTTGTGTGTTTTTTTCTTTTTGTGAGTAGTGAAAATGAGCTGAGAGAGGTGGTGCAGAACCTTGAAGTTGTATTTATCTCGTGGACAAGCCGAGGCTGACCACATGGTGACATGTTTGGTCAAACATCACTTCCTGCTCTGTTTGTTTGGCAGTATGTCTTGACTGCATGCGGTCAGTCGGGGTACAGGATTGATCAGCTCTTACATTGCAGACTGAGTGGGATGGAGCTGTTTATTTTCTTGTGCATGTGAATGGATCAAATGTTTACCATGTCATATTGCAGTGCTTTTGATCTCCCTTTCATTTCATGAAACACGGGATAAATTTGAATATATTGTTTAGATGACACTTCTGGAGTCAGACTGAAGTAACATGTTGGAATTATTCAGGATGCATTGATTTGTGCCACAAACATGTCATTTGTCATGGTGTTCATTTTCCTGAGTGCAAACCTTGGTTACAGTGCAGAGGTCTTGTGTTGAAGGATGTCTGCTTCCTTTCTCTGTTGACTGGGTATTTTGTGGCTGCAAAGCAAGCAAGTGCTGTGTGAATGGCAACTGGAGAGATGTTGTGGTCCAAGTAGTTTTCTTCAACATGAATATACTAAGTATATAAATATATACTAAGAATAACTAGAATATACTAAGTATTATTGAAGACTAGAGCCCCAGTTTTCTCATTTCAGTATGGTACCTTTTCATAGCATGAAAATACTCGTCAGTAAAGTTATATGTCGGCCTAGTCTATGTTCTCTCAAATTCTTTATCCCATGTCAAGCTACCCTGCACATATCAGGAAAAGTTGTATTGTGTTGGAAAAACATAGCACCATTCTAATGTACAGTATTTCAAAGACTGGCAAGAGAGGGTTAATGCTGTGCAGCATTTCAGAGACTGGCAAGAGAGGGTTAATGCTGTTCAGCAATTCAACGACTGGCAAGAGAAGTTTAATGCTGTGCAGCATTTCAGTGACTGGCAAGAGAAGGTTAATGATGCGTGGCGTTTCAACGACAGGCAAGAGAGGGTTAATGCTGTGCAGCATTTCAATGACTGGCAAGAGAGGGTTAGTGCTGTGCAGCATTTCAATGACAGGCAAGAGAGGGTTAATGCTGTGCAGCATTTCAATGACTGGCAAGAGAGGGTTTAATGCCAAGCAGCATTTCAATGACTGACACAAGAGGGTTAATGCTGTGCAGCATTTCAATGACTGGCAAGAGAGGGTTTAATGCCGAGCAGCATTTCAATGACAGGCAAGAGAGGGTTTAATGCCGAGCAGCATTTCAATGACTGACACAAGAGGGTTAATGCCGTGCAGCATTTCAATGACTGGCAAGAGAGGGTTTATGCCGAGCAGCATTTCAGTGAGTGGAAGAGGGTTGATGCTGTGCAGAATGTCAATGACTGGCATAAAATGTCAATGCTGTGCAGCATTTCAACGGCTGTCAAGAGAGAGAGAGAGACGAGAGAGCTCAGCATGACAACAAATGTTCATGCAAACCTAATGCATATACTGCTATTCCAGGGAGCAAACCAGTGACCTGTCCATTTTACTAGGTATTTATTCTAGTTGTTAGAAGAGATCCTTTTCAGAATAAATTCATCGTTTGATATACTTATTCCTTGCCTTGGTGCATCATTGTCCATTTCTTCATGAGAGTATGTGGCTGTTTGGCTCTTTCTCACTTTCCTGTCACTCATGGCATTTGCACACATGCACATGTGCATGCGAACAAACACCGCGTCCAGGACAATTTTGAGTCACACTTGTAAAAGACTTTGAGCCTGAGGAGTACCAGTAATTTCCTGTCATGCTGGTCTCAACTGCTCCGTTTGATAGTGAAATGTGCCCCCTCACCACAAAATGAGACTTAATCACCTATTGGACTTGATTTATTCTTTCATCAAATAGGTGAAAGTAAGCTGTTTTATACTGCAATTTTTTTAATCAGTTAAATAATTGATAGATAAGCTTGATTTTTTCACCAAAGTATCAAATGACAATAATTTGAGAAAAGTGACCTAAACTGGTTAAAGAATGGAAATATTACCTTCCTTAGCAATTAACATTCAAAGGCACTGACATTTTGTGGAGTTATCAAATACTATGTGAAAAGGTCACATGCCAAGTTGGCAGCCAATATCTTGTTGAGTGATACTAGAGGTTTATTCAGGAGGCGCACCTCTGCACTGCACGTGTTTCACTTCTGAACAGCAATTTTGGGGCGTCATTCACTCAGCGCTGAGCAGCGCCGTGCATCACAGAAAAGCACGAATCCGAGGTAATTCACACAATTTTCACAATGGCGTCTTCGATCATGCACTGGCCCGTCGATGTGTAAAATAACCCTCAGAAACACCATTTTGGGACTGGAACGGGCTTTATTTGCCCCAAGCGCTCTGTATACGCGAGTAATGGCAAGTAAGGATGTCACAGTAGTGGACTTTATTCATGCAGAATACATTTAAACGTGCATAAACGGTGTCTGTGGCAAAGAAAACACTTTCTTGGCGTCTTATAGCAACACAACATTAGGCGCAGAAGATTTACCTCCCCTTTAACAAGTGAAGCGCTGCACTAAATCTGTAGGTGTTCACGAGGTACAAAGAGCACTCAATTGCCAACATGAAGCGCTTTGTACTCCTGAACAAGCCTATGATTTAGCCAGCAGTCTCCATGGATATGACAAATGCACAAGGAAAAGCATTACTTTTGCTGCTTTTTGATACCTTCTTTACCATATTCATTGACATAATTACACATACTTGCTTTTTTTCCTCCTAAATACGCCACAGCACCTTATTATACATCAAGAAACTCAAATTTGTCAAAATCAAAAACATAATTGACCCTCACTGACACTTTGTGTAACAGACCCCATTTTTTCTGCTGACCATAGACTTTTCTCCAATCATGCAAAAGACAGTTTACAGTTTACCATCAATTTATTTTTTCAGTGTGCTGTCCCATCTTCCCTGTCCTATGAGCACTTCGGGAGTCAATTGGGAAAAGTATTCAGCTAAACAGAAAATCCAATTTATGTTCACTACGGCCTCTTCTATTTCTTGTTGCTATGTTACCTTGACCACAACTTTTTTTGGTGTGGCCTAATGGATCCGAGGTGCTGCATGTCATTTTGTGTCAAGTGGTCACAAATACAGTGTTCCAACCTATACTGTAGTGAGTGTTCCAGCCCACACTGTATTGAAGTAGATGCCCTCATATCAGATTCTGGTCCCTCAAAATGCTCCCTCAACCACAATGGAATCCATGATGTTCACCATCTGCATGGAATGCACTGCCCTGTCAAAAGTAATGGCTCAATGAAAGTGACAACTCCACATGTTCATGAATGACAAAATGGTTTAATCCTTCTAGATCATTGATGTAATGCAACACAAGATGAAGTTAGATAGTAGACCCAAACAAATCATGGGAACGGAGTGCTGGAGCCACACAAACATCAAGACAGCAAGCTTCTTCATCCAGGGGTCTGCCAGAGATCTTGAGATGGCGCCATAGTCACTTGCACACAATTCCATCGATTTTCATGTTAAAATGCTGGTGGGAACAAGCGGCTTCACTTGATTCTTGTCTCCTTTGCCTTCTAGAATATCTTGCTTTCCACAGTAATGCAACGAGTGCCACCTGACAACATCACATCTTCACCATTTGCTTCCATTCGTCATCAACATGGCAAAATCTCGACCACTTCTAACAAACTCAAAGAATTGCATCAACTGTAATGGACTGAAATGTCACACAATATCCATATGTGACCAGCCACGACAAAACCAGTGCTAAGTCCATTTTTGGACAAAATGGGGTTTTAATACTTTTGAATTATGCATTCATTTATGTTTGTTTTGATATAAGAATGAACAATATGAGTTAATTAGAATAGGAGTTACAGGCATTTCAAGTTGGGTACTGAAGCAGCGGTCATTTTGAAAAAACGGTCTCAGAAGATTTACTCTCTTCAGACATTAAACACCTTAGCAACGGTATTTCAAACTCCGTTTCCAAAAATAGCTGACCTTATTTTTCTTCGACATCCACAGAGCGGGAACGCTGAGAGAGCAGCCTTTCTAACGGTATATAACATGAAGGGGTTCTGCAAGGGTTTAGGTGTGTTTATTGCGGCTAAAATGAGGCAATTAACGCTAATTACAGGGAGCTTTTGAAACAATACATAACACAAAAGTCTTTATTTTACCATCAAAATATAATTCTTCAAAATGTTTCCTTTACTGGCATGATAGTTTGAACCATGTAGAATCTATTTTCATAAAAAAGTGAAAATCACCCAGAGTGACCCTCCCCGCCTTTTCTCAGTCGTAGCGCAAAATAGTGCCGCGCGACTTAGCACTGGTTTTATCGTGGCTGGTCACATATGACCAGTTTCTGAAAAGGAAAATACTTCAGAATACTAGACGTTTTATCAGTTCATATCATTGAGGATTTTAAGGTGTGTGTGCATGGCAGCCAGTCCAAGATGCATGAGAAAATGACGTTGATTCTCCAGCAGTCATAACAACTGTGTACTCCATTGAAGATCCTCCAGCATCCACAGATGCTTACAGAGATACTTAGTCCTAGTAATCTTCAACCACATGATAAAGGATGCAATGTCCTACACAACTCTTATTCACACATGACAAATACATTGGCTCTTGCACAATGCATTTTAAACAAAGTATTACTTTTACCACGACAGTAACTGTCTTCCTATGGACATTCTTTTTTTAACAAGTCAATTTCTAACGTCAGATATACATTTTAGGGAATAGATCATAGTAAGCCACATGCAAATGAGTTTTCATTTACACATATACACCTGCATGCAAAACTTACAAGGCATTTTTTTTAATAGTATCATTCCCAATGCACTGAACACAGAGGATAAACTAGCAAAAACATACATTTTATTGCATAAAATTATAGAGAGAGATAACAAAATACAAAAATGTACAATAGCAACCAACAAGACTACAACTCCAAAATGTGTGAGGACTAGAGGGAGATAGGGAAAGAAGCATCACTGAAAAAGCCATTGGGAGAAACAAGCCACAAGCTCTAGAGGAGTACAAATGAGGAATGTGATTAAGTATACACTAAATAAGAAGAAAAAAAAGAACATGGAGCAGAGTTTCTTTAAACTCTGACACAATATGCTGGGTACCAAAATACACTGTTTACCGACCATCTAACAACAAGCAAGCAGACCATTTGTGGCAGAGATCAAATGGATGGTATTCTATGCTTGACCTGTGGCAACAGGCTGCTGTACATGTTTCTGTGTGGGCGTCTCTCCACAAGTGTTGTCAATGACTACACACGCAAGCATGTGCATATATCTCCACGTGACAGCTTGCAGATGTGCGCACATTTTGAGGCATGCTCTGGGTAGAGAAAAAATCAGCACACACTAAAGGGGCCAGAGCTGTAGGACCACAGCCAACGGACCGACTGTTCTGTCCAGGCTGGCAAGGAGCTGCAGCAGTAGGAGGGCAGGACAGCAGACAGCAATCTCTGCTGTAGGGTGGCGGCGCCCAGCCCGAGGTTGATAACGGAACCAGAATCTGCCCTTGTGGTCACCAGGGAGCACCTTGGTGCACCAGTGTTCAGCTGCACCACCCATGTTTGTTAATGACACTGTGGCATGGGACAGTTCCACTCCATTCGCGTGTCCTCCACCACACTCAACACAAGCCCTGAGAATTATTCGGCAAACTTCATGGGGAGCTCAAGATGAAAGCAACACTTTGACAAGACTTGCAGGACAATTTAGGGTTCACCAGTGGAAGTGTAACCTTCCATCAGAAAACAAAGGTGCAAAATGTGGCCAGAGCTGCTCGATACAGGCAACAGATCTGAGATGCATGTCTCAAATGGAACTCTCAACTGTATTACTTCAAACTTCCACCAACAACAGCACAAAACACTGCCAGAGACCAAAGGTTTCTGAGCCAAGCAGGGTATCAGCTTTCAAGCTTTCACGCAGAGCAGTGAACTTGTCCCGCTCCTGTAAGTTGTCCTGCGGACCTTGAAACAACATATTGCAAATAATGAAAACATGCCTCCTCCATACAAGCACTGTTCTTGCAGGAAAATAAACACAACACAGCCCTCAGCGTGAGACTGGCATATGATAGCAGCCACAGCACCGAGTACAGTGTGTGTGACAGACTTAGCCTGAACAACAACCCTAAATCAGCAAAATCAACTTGTAGACCCCATTAACTGTAGACAGCAAGAGAAGGACCCAACTGTCATCATCTTCAAAGACACAACGTTTTCTAAACCATCAATTCCATGCACATGAAACATCACTAGAGAGAGTTTGATCAGGATCCAACCAACAAGATTTGGCCATGGAGTCATCATGCCTATAAAAATCTTTGAAAGACCCAGAAACGAGAGAGGGCAGAGGGCCAGGCACACAGCATTAGCTGGTGCTCAGTCAGGAGAGCCATGACCAGTGTTGCACGCACCATACCACCCTGCCACTGCTGGGTGGGGGACTGTGGGCCTTGAGCTGGAGGCTAGAGGAGGATGGGGTGGGGAGAGGCAGAAAGCAGCGGGAAGGAAGGTGTGGTGCAGGTAGAGTGACAAGCCAGCACTGAGGTGCCTATGGACTGGAAGACTTCTGTTGGTCATTTCAAAGACTACAGACGCATAGCAAGATAATGATGGCATTTCCAAGTTGTATAAGGACAAAAAAGTAACAGAATCACCCTGTTGCAAGGGCATGACCAAGCTCCACATCATCAACCAGAGGCAGTAAGCATGATAGGAAGTCAGAAAGTAACTGTACAGACAAGACTTTCAATGCACTTTTATTCTCATCTGGAAACTGATTCTATACTCATTGTCTTTTTCTTCAATTTATTCAGACTGCATTAATCACATACAAAGACAACAAAAAATGTACAAATAACTGACATGGTACAAGTAAACTTCTCTGTTTATCCAAAGATACAAACTGCTTTCTTTGATGATCAGTGCAGCTCACTCCAAAAAGTACACATCATTCAGGGGTGTATATACATACAAGTCATACAGTTTATACATGTAAATGCTTATGTGAAAACAAGTACCCACATCAGAAGCCTCAGGTTATTGGAGTAACACAAACGTACGAGTACAGATCATCAAAACATCGACACGTTCATGGCTGCAAGAACTAGGTGATCTCAGAATCGGGACACCAACATTCAGTGTCACGTCCTGTGTACAGTAAGACCACCATACAAGCTATGTACAGATAAATTAACAGTACCAAAAAGTGTTAAGTATTCTAAACAGAGCATTTATACTTTGTAAAATTCTGACAGCACTACGCAGCGTTACTCCTCTGGGAAAGAGTGCTGTGTAACATCAGCCTGAGAGAGAGATGCAAAGACTTGATAGTCAAGCCAAGGCCTTCCAGCAAGCCGCACAGCGACACTGCTCTCCTGACACTGTCCACAATCAGCCACAGCCCAGGCTTTTCCACAGCTTGGAACTGCTGCTGGTGCTAATGCTGGCGGCGTGCAATGAGACTACAGACTTTTGCTTCATGGCTGCTGATGCTCTGACAGCATTGGAACAATCTGCCCTGGAAGTGCCGACATCTCTCCCACACCACGCAACAGATTCTCTGATACGAAGTGTCCCTTTCTTCTTCAAGGACTCCGAGCTGACAGAAAGTGAGTATTTTAGCAAAGCTGATGATACAAGCTGCGCTATTTTGCTGATGTTCAACATATTTTAACTTGCACAGAAGATAAAAATGCTGTGATTTTTTCCCCCTCAACACTTGTATCATTGCTCTTCAGCAGACATTTGGAAGCTATTTCTTTTTTTTAAATAAAAAGGTAAAACTTTTGAGAAATGTTTGATCATGAACTGATGGGCAATAGAGACTAATACAGTTCACATTTTTCAGCAAAAGGGGGAAAAGGGGGCGGGAAATGATAGAGGTAAAAAAAACCCACAAAAAACCTTTCTGGATTATCAAGACACCATTCTTTCCTGAACTGGGTATACCAGCGGCACTCAAAGGTCTTGGCAGAAGCTCCCATGTGGTGTGGTGTCCAGGCAGTCTACAAGAGCTCACCACTCTGAATTCAGGCTGGCAGCCAGGGGGCAGCCAGGACAAGTGAGGTCTTTTTGTTTCTCAGGAGCTACAGAGCAATCTCGCAAATGGCCACCACTCACACACCAGCTCTGCTCCTCCCCACAGAGTTAGTCTCACATCCCGATCAGCTCTTCAGGTTGGATGTCAACCACGTGAGCCCTTCATAGAGTCCATCTCCTGTGGTGGCACATGCAGGCTGAACATACCAGTTCCTGTCTCGTATCCTGGTCAACCCCAGCTTTTCCTGAATCTCGTGGGGCTTCATGGCTGCAACAGACACAGAGGCATGCAAGGAGCGTCCCACACACACGCCTTCTCTTCACTGGGGTGACGAGGCCTCCAGCCCTGCAGAGAACAGAGCTGAAGGTCCTATCTTGATCAACGTAAACCCGAACCATGGAGTGAGTTGCATTGTGGCTCAGGCAAAAGCGAGCCACAGCCCTTTTGAGTGGGTAGGGGACCTGGTTGCTGATTTTGAGATCTTTATGGAACACTGATACATGGACCTCTTTTTTAATCAACAATACCTATAAATTTAAGTCAATCTGCAGCTGATAAAATAGTTTTTAAATACATCTGAATGAGTAATTTGTTGATTGTTTGTTTTTTAATGACGAAATATGTCATCATTTGAGTGCTCAGTTCTTTCAGAAACATTGATTCCCAGCATGCATGATACCATTGTATACAATTTTGCACATAACATCTGATTTAAAAAGTTGTCACAATCTTCAAGAGCATGTAATCTTCTTTGAGAAATGCTGCATACTCAAAATC
Source organism: Theodoxus fluviatilis (assembly GCA_034096865.1). NCBI lineage: Eukaryota > Metazoa > Mollusca > Gastropoda > Cycloneritida > Neritidae > Theodoxus > Theodoxus fluviatilis. The sequence goes on along the minus strand of JAWQFJ010000843.1, from coordinate 77,636 downwards.
AACCAAGGGCATAATGCAACTCACTTCACAATGAGGGATCCCAAATGCGGCACCAGTCACCACACACTTACACAAACCACAATTAGCTACACTCCTCTTGTCTGAGGTCATAGGTCAAAGAAATAGATTCAACATGGTCCCCCCCACCCCCCCAAAAATAGCGTACGTAGGTAGGAACTCACCTCATCCCCACCCATCCCTTTAAAAAACAAGAAGGGCAAAGCCCATACGACTCACATGCTTGACCTTGACCTTTATATGACCTTGACCTTCAGGTGACCTTCAAGGTCAAGGTCAAACAACTAAACCTACCAATGACATCATACACAAAGAAATGCTTTACACATTTTTCCTACCAAAATACATGTGACCTTGACCCAAGGTCAAGGTCATCCAAGGTCATGCAACACAAAGCTGTTAATTCAAGACATAGGAAGCACAATGGTGCTTATTGGCACTTTCTACCATGAGATATAGTCACTTTTAGTGGTTCACTACCCCATTTTGGTCACATTTCATAAGGGTCAAAATGACCTTGACCTTGATGATATGTGACCAAATGTGTCTCATGATGAAAGTATAACATGTGCCCCACATAATTATTAAGTTTGAAACCGTTATCTTCCATAGTTCAGGGTCAAGGTCACTTCAAAATATGTATACAATCCAACTTTGAAGAGCTCCTGTGACCTTGACCTTGAAGCAAGGTCAACCAAACTGGTATCAAAAGATAGGGCTTGCTTTGACCTATATACCACTTGTAGCTAAGGTCGCCATTCTCAATAACGTGGGAGAAAATTGGGAAAATGTGAAAAATGACTGTTTTTGAGACCACATTTATGGCTCCTGTGACCTTGACCTTGAAGCAAGGTCAAGTCACTATGTATGTTTTTTGAGGCCTTGTCATCATACACCATCATGCCACATTTGGTGTTGATAGACTTAATAGTCTCCGAGAAAAATCCAACGTTTAAGTTTTTTACGGACGCCCGGACGGACGGACGCCCGGACGCCCGGACGGACGGACGACACGGCTCAGTACATAGACTCACTTTTGCTTCGCATGTGAGTCAAAAAAAGAAAGGTTGCTGAACCTCATGTCTTTGTCAAAGAATGTTGGTCTCAAGATGAAAGGCATGAAGGCAATCTGTCTGAGAAATCTTGGTTTACTCTCTGCAGCCAGAAAGAAATGAAAATGCCACTGCCAGTGTCTGCTTTTCATATCAAAAGACAGGAAACTGAAAGAAGATTTTATCATTTTAGATGTGAGCTATTTGTGTGTGTGTGTGTGTGTGTGTGTGTGTGTGTGTATGTGTGTGCGTGCGTGCGTGTGTGTGTGTATGTGTTTATGTGTGTGTGTGTTTATGTGTGTGTGTGTTTATGTGTGTGTGTGTTTATGTGTGTGTGTGTTTATATGTGTGTGTGTGTGTGTGTGTGTGTGTGTGTGTGTGTGTGTGTGTGGGAGCGTGTGTGTGTGTGTGTGTGTGCGTGCGTGCGTGCGTGCGTGCGTGTGTGTGTGTTTGTTTCACAGCAGCAAATGAAAGAGTAGGGCCTAATCAAAGGCAGTTCCCACAGCCCTTCACTTTCGTAAATCAATCCTTTTCCTTAAAGAACTATAGCCCATACGACTCACATGCTTGACCTTGACCTTTACATGACATTGACCTTCAGGTGACCTTCAAGGTCAAGGTCAAACAACTAAACCTACCAATGACATCATACACTAAGAAATGCTTTACACTTTTTTCCTACCAAAATACATGTGACCTTGACCCAAGGTCAAGGTCATCCAAGGTCATGCAACACAAGCTGTTAATTCAAGACATAGGAAGCACAATGGTGCTTATTGGCACTTTCTACCATGACATATGGTCACTTTTAGTGGTTCATACCCCATTTTGGTCACATTTCATAAGGGTCAAAGTGACCTTGACCTTGATGATATGTGACCAAATGTGTCTCATGATGAAAGTATAACATGTGCCCCACATAATTGTTAAGTTTGAAACAGTTATCTTCCATAGTTCAGGGTCAAGGTCACTTCAAAATATGTATACAATCCAACTTTGAAGAGCTCCTGTGACCTTGACCTTGAAGCAAGGTCAACCAAACTGGTATCAAAAGATAGGGCTTACTTTGCCCTATATACCATAAATAGGTGAGGTATCCAATCTCAAAAACTTTAGAGAAAATTGAGAAAATGTGAAAAATGACTGTTTTTTAGACAACATTTATGGCCCCTGCGACCTTGACCTTGAAGCAAGGACAAGTCACTATGTATGTTTTTTGAGGCCTTGTCATCATACACCATCATGCAAAATTGGGTGTTGATAGACTTAATAGTCTCCGAGAAAAATCCAACGTTAAAGTTTTTCACGGACGCCCGGACGCCCGGACGCCCGGACGGACGACACGGGTGAGTACATAGACTCACTTTTGCTTCGCATGTGAGTCAAAAACAGCATCTAACTCCACAAGCAAAAATGCAAATTATATTGCTACTGCCAGAAACACTACCCGATTTCACTGTCAAAAACAGCAGCTAACTCCATAAGCAAAATTGCAAATTCCATTGCTACCGCCAGAAACACTACCCAATTACACTGTCAAAAACAGCATCTAACTCCACAAGCAAAAATGCAAATTATATTGCTACTGCCAGAAACACTACCCAATTCCACTGTCAAAAACAGCAGCTAACTCCATAAGCAAAATTGCAAATTCCATTGCTACCGCCAGAAACACTACCCAATTACACTGTCAAAAACAGCATCTAACTCCACAAGCAAAAATGCAAATTATATTGCTACTGCCAGAAACACTACCCAATTTCACTGTCAAAAACAGCATCTAACTCCACAAGCAAAGTTGCAAATTCCATTGCTACTGCCAGAAACACTACCCAATTCCACTGTCAAAAACAGCATCTAACTCCACAAGCAAAGTTGCAAATTCCATTGCTACTGCCTGAAACACTACCTAATTCCACTGTCAACAAGAAGGGCAAATTCCATTGCTACTGCCAGAAACACCACCCAATTCCACTGTCAAAAACAACAGCTAACTCCACAAGCAAAGTTGCAAATTCCATTGCTACTGCCAGAAACACTACCCAATTCCACTGTCAAAAACAGCATCTAACTCCACAAGCAAAGTTGCAAATTCCATTGCTACTGCCAGAAACACTACCCAATTCCACTGTCAAAAACAGCATCTAACTTCACAAGCAAAACTGCAAATTCCATTGCTACTGCCAGAAACACTACCCAATTCCACTGTCAAAAACAGCATCTAACTCCACAAGCAAAAATGCAAATTCCATTGCTACTGCCAGAAACACCACCCAATTACACTGTCAAAAACAGCATCTAACTCCACAAGCAAAAATGCAAATTATATTGCTACTGCCAGAAACACTACCCAATTCCACTGTCAAAAACAGCAGCTAACTCCATAAGCAAAATTGCAAATTCCATTGCTACCGCCAGAAACACTACCCAATTACACTGTCAAAAACAGCATCTAACTCCACAAGCAAAAATGCAAATTATATTGCTACTGCCAGAAACACTACCCAATTCCACTGTCAAAAACAGCAGCTAACTCCATAAGCAAAGTTGCAAATTCCATTGCTACCACCAGAAACACTACCCGATTCCACTGTCAAAAACAGCATCTAACTCCACAAGCAAAGTTGCAAATTCCATTGCTACTGCCAGAAACACTACCCAATTACACTGTCAAAAACAGCAGCTAACTCCACAAGCAAAGTTGCAAATTCCATTGCTACTGCCAGAAACACTACCCGATTTCACTGTCAAAAACAGCAGCTAACTCCATAAGCAAAATTGCAAATTCCATTGCTACCACCAGAAACACTACCCAATTACACTGTCAAAAACAGCATCTAACTCCACAAGCAAAAATGCAAATTATATTGCTACTGCCAGAAACACTACCCAATTCCACTGTCAAAAACAGCAGCTAACTCCATAAGCAAAATTGCAAATTCCATTGCTACCGCCAGAAACACTACCCAATTACACTGTCAAAAACAGCATCTAACTCCACAAGCAAAAATGCAAATTATATTGCTACTGCCAGAAACACTACCCAATTTCACTGTCAAAAACAGCATCTAACTCCACAAGCAAAGTTGCAAATTCCATTGCTACTGCCAGAAACACTACCCAATTCCACTGTCAAAAACAGCATCTAACTCCACAAGCAAAGTTGCAAATTCCATTGCTACTGCCTGAAACACTACCTAATTCCACTGTCAACAAGAAGGGCAAATTCCATTGCTACTGCCAGAAACACCACCCAATTCCACTGTCAAAAACAGCAGCTAACTCCACAAGCAAAGTTGCAAATTCCATTGCTACTGCCAGAAACACTACCCAATTCCACTGTCAAAAACAGCATCTAACTCCACAAGCAAAGTTGCAAATTCCATTGCTACTGCCAGAAACACTACCCAATTCCACTGTCAAAAACAGCATCTAACTTCACAAGCAAAACTGCAAATTCCATTGCTACTGCCAGAAACACTACCCAATTCCACTGTCAAAAACAGCATCTAACTCCACAAGCAAAAATGCAAATTCCATTGCTACTGCCAGAAACACCACCCAATTCCACTGTCAAAAACAGCATCTAACTCCACAAGCAAAAATGCAAATTATATTGCTACTGCCAGAAACACTACCCAATTTCACTGTCAAAAACAGCAGCTAACTCCATAAGCAAAATTGCAAATTCCATTGCTACTGCCAGAAACACTACCCAATTACACTGTCAAAAACAGCATCTAACTCCACAAGCAAAAATGCAAATTATATTGCTACTGCCAGAAACACTACCCAATTCCACTGTCAAAAACAGCAGCTAACTCCATAAGCAAAATTGCAAATTCCATTGCTACCGCCAGAAACACTACCCAATTACACTGTCAAAAACAGCATCTAACTCCACAAGCAAAAATGCAAATTATATTGCTACTGCCAGAAACACTACCCAATTCCACTGTCAAAAACAGCAGCTAACTCCATAAGCAAAGTTGCAAATTCCATTGCTACCACCAGAAACACTACCCAATTCCACTGTCAAAAACAGCATCTAACTCCACAAGCAAAGTTGCAAATTCCATTGCTACTGCCAGAAACACTACCCAATTACACTGTCAAAAACAGCAGCTAACTCCACAAGCAAAGTTGCAAATTCCATTGCTACTGCCAGAAACACTACCCAATTCCACTGTCAAAAACAGCAGCTAACTCCATAAGCAAAATTGCAAATTCCATTGCTACCACCAGAAACACTACCCAATTCCACTGTCAAAAACAGCATCTAACTCCACAAGCAAAGTTGCAAATTCCATTGCTACTGCCAGAAACACTACCCAATTCCACTGTCAAAAACAGCAGCTAACTCCATAGGCAAAATTGCAAATTCCATTGCTACCGCCAGAAACACTACCCAATTACACTGTCAAAAACAGCATCTAACTCCACAAGCAAAAATGCAAATTATATTGCTACTGCCAGAAACACTACCCAATTTCACTGTCAAAAACAGCATCTAACTCCACAAGCAAAGTTGCAAATTCCATTGCTACTGCCAGAAACACTACCCGATTCCACTGTCAAAAACAGCATCTAACTCCACAAGCAAAGTTGCAAATTCCATTGCTACTGCCTGAAACACTACCTAATTCCACTGTCAACAAGAAGGGCAAATTCCATTGCTACTGCCAGAAACACCACCCAATTCCACTGTCAAAAACAGCAGCTAACTCCACAAGCAAAGTTGCAAATTCCATTGCTACTGCCAGAAACACTACCCAATTCCACTGTCAAAAACAGCATCTAACTCCACAAGCAAAGTTGCAAATTCCATTGCTACTGCCAGAAACACTACCCAATTCCACTGTCAAAAACAGCATCTAACTTCACAAGCAAAACTGCAAATTCCATTGCTACTGCCAGAAACACTACCCAATTCCACTGTCAAAAACAGCATCTAACTTCACAAGCAAAAATGCAAATTCCATTGCTACTGCCAGAAACACCACCCAATTCCACTGTCAAAAACAGCATCTAACTCCACAAGCAAAAATGCAAATTATATTGCTACTGCCAGAAACACTACCCAATTTCACTGTCAAAAACAGCAGCTAACTCCATAAGCAAAATTGCAAATTCCATTGCTACCGCCAGAAACACCACCCAATTACACTGTCAAAAACAGCATCTAACTCCACAAGCAAAAATGCAAATTATATTGCTACTGCCAGAAACACTACCCAATTCCACTGTCAAAAACAGCAGCTAACTCCATAAGCAAAATTGCAAATTCCATTGCTACCGCCAGAAACACTACCCAATTACACTGTCAAAAACAGCATCTAACTCCACAAGCAAAAATGCAAATTATATTGCTACTGCCAGAAACACTACCCAATTCCACTGTCAAAAACAGCAGCTAACTCCATAAGCAAAATTGCAAATTCCATTGCTACCACCAGAAACACTACCCAATTCCACTGTCAAAAACAGCATCTAACTCCACAAGCAAAGTTGCAAATTCCATTGCTACTGCCAGAAACACTACCCAATTACACTGTCAAAAACAGCAGCTAACTCCACAAGCAAAGTTGCAAATTCCATTGCTACTGCCAGAAACACTACCCAATTCCACTGTCAAAAACAGCATCTAACTCCACAAGCAAAGTTGCAAATTCCATTGCTACTGCCTGAAACACTACCCAATTCCACTGTCAAAAACAGCATCTAACTCCATAAGCAAAATTGCAAATTATATTGCTACCGCCAGAAACACTACCCAATTCCACTGTCAACAAGAAGGGCAAATTCCATTGCTACTGCCAGAAACACTACTCAATTCCACTGTCAACAAGAAGGGCAAGTTCCATTGCTACTGCCAGAAACACTACTCAATTCCACTGTCAACAAGAAGGGCAAATTCCATTGCTACTGCCAGAAACACTACCCAATTCCACTGTCAAAAACAACATCTAACTCCACAAGCAAAATTGCAAATTCCATTGCTACTGCCAGAAACACCACCCAATTCCACTGTCAACAAGAAGGGCAAGTTCCATTGCTACTGCCAGAAACACTACTCAATTCCACTGTCAACAAGAAGGGCAAGTTCCATTGCTACTGCCAGAAACACTACTCAATTCCACTGTCAACAAGAAGGGCAAATTCCATTGCTACTGCAGACCTTTCGCACACCTAGCCCACAAGTCCAGGTGAGCAGTCCAAGACGCCACAAAAATGGTGCGGCTCGATTGGAAATCATGACTTACCAAATATTTATCAAATTCAAGATCTCTAGCTCCAAAACTTAAGTAAGAAATTGGCCTAATATACGTCCTACAGTTGACGTTGGGGGCTACATTTCTTATTGTACAACTCACATTCTGACACTATGATTATTCTTACATCAAGGATGGTATCTGATTCCTATTTTCTTCTGCCTTGGTGCTACCACTACTACATCCCCCCCCCCGAAAAAAAAAAAAAAAATCATAAACTACTAATTTTAATACAAGATATGAATTGACACTATGCCTATTTGCTAATAGCTCTCTCTGACCACAAAAGCATGAATGGGTGGAGATATGGTTTCAATTTTCATGACTACAATGTCAGCCTTCAAACTTCTTCATCAGCAGAACTTCCATGGGTCAGCCCAAATCTCTCAAGATTGTTTCCTCATCCATCACATAGCACAGATGCCTACCATCAGGCAGATCTTGTTTGTTGGCACAGACAAAAATGATTATATATTTCTCCCTCATGCCTCGGTCGTTTAACTTCCATGACTGCAATGTCACCCATCAAATTCCTCTGTCAGCTGTAGCTTCAAGGGCCAGCTAAAAAAAAATAGCCTTCAGATCATTTTGTCCTCCTCACACAGCACAGACACTTACCATCAGGCAGATCTTGTTTGTTGGCAAATATGAGAATCATGACATCTTTCATTTCTCTGTCGTTGATGATCCTGTGCAATTCCTGGCGTGCCTCATCTATTCTGTCCCGATCAGCAGTATCAATCACAAAGATGAGTCCCTCTGTGCCGGCGTAGTAGTGTCGCCACAAGGGTCTGATCTTGTCCTGGCCACCAACATCCTGCAGGCAGCACAGTAGGACCAGTGTCAGAACACGAGGATTTAGCACACCACCCACCACCACGTCAGACTGCACACCTTGCTGTGTCAAATTAGCACCATTCTACAGTCGTTATGCCTCACTGGAAGACATGACTCATGCTATTTCAATGAGAGACATCAAACAAATTACATTATAAGATGCCACAAATGCTGCCTCAACACTGAAAAAAACACGCACTTGATGATGGAAGATGCCATGTATGCTACACTGAAGAACAACACAAACAAGAAGGGCAAAGCCCATACGACTCACATGCTTGACCTTGACCTTTATATGACCTTGACCTTCAGGTGACCTTCAAGGTCAAACAACTAAACCTAGCAATGACATCATATACAAAGAAATGCTTTACACATTTTTTCTACCAAAATACATGTGGCCTTGACCCAAGGTCAAGGTCATGCAACACAAAGCTGTTAATTCAAGACATAGGAAGCACAATGGTGCTTATTGGCACTTTCTACCATGAGATATGGTCACTTTTAGTGGTTCACTACCCCATTTTGGTCACATTTCATAAGGGTCAAAGTGACCTTGACCTTGATGATATGTGACCAAATGTGTCTCATGATGAAAGTATAACATGTGCCCCACATCATTATTAAGTTTGAAACAGTTATCTTCCATAGTTCAGGGTCAAGGTCACTTCAAAATATGTTTACAATCCAACTTTAAAGACCTCCTGTGACCTTGACCTTGAAGCAAGGTCAATCAAACTGGTATCAAAAGATAGGGCTTACTTTGCCCTATACACCAAATATAGGTCAGGTATCCAATCTCAAAAACTTCAGAGAAAATTGGGAAAATGTGAAAAATGGCTGTTTTTTAGACAACATTTACGGCCCCTGCGACCTTGACCTTGAAGCAATGTCAAATCACTATGTATGTTTTTGTACACCTTGTCATCATACACCATCATGCCAAATTGGGTGTTGATAGACTTAATAGTCTCCGAGAAAAATCCAACATTAAATTTTTCACAGACGCCCGGAACGGGTGAGTACATATAGACTCACTTTTGCTTCGCATGTGAGTCAAAAACTAAATGCCACACATAGGGCTATAAGCATTGAAATACTACACACACTATGTCCAGAACAATACCACACATAAACATACTGATGTATACATCACACACACTGTAACACTGACTCACACCACACAGACAACACTATTCAGCTCACATACCTTTCACACACCCAACATTGACAGGCATGATGCTAGTACAATACTTATAGCAAAATTAGCAGTGTCAGACACCAAACTAGCACAGTGTCAGACTTCAAACTAGTATGCTGTCAAACACCAGAGTAGCACAGTGTCAGACACCAAATTTGCAGTGTCAGACACTAAACTTGCAGTGCCAGACACCAAACTAGCACAGTGTCAGACATCAAACTTGCAGTGTCAGACACTAAACTTGCAGTGCCAGACACCAAACTAGCACAGTGTCAGACATCAAACTAGTGCGCTCTCAGACACCAGAGTAGCACAGTGTCAGACACCAAACTAGCACAGTGTCACTTGGGTATTACCTTCAACCAAAAAACAACCAAGCAAGCAACCAACACTTAATTCATACATGAACAGACATGCAATTTCTTTTTAAAGAATCACTTACCCAAACATTGAATTTGACTTTTTTGTAAGTGACTGTTTCAACGTTGAATCCTACTGTTGGGATAGTGGTCACAGACTGGCCAAGTTTCAATTTGTACAAGATAGCTGTGGGGAGTTAAGGAGAAGTGTGACATACAGCGGGAGCCACTCATTGCCGCCTCAACAGCTGCAACCCCTGGCTGCTGGGCTTGGAACACAGCATACAGAGTGTACACCACTACCATTATCCCCATGTTTGGAACTGCAATGTCTACTGGCAACACCACAAGAAGGCTGCAATTTACAACTCCTAGTTACAACCAGTGAGCAACCTGTAAACCTATCCAGTGTGTTCAAGTAACATCAGACTTGATTCTAGGTTGGTTCTGAAATTAATATTTCAACTTGGTCAAGTAGACCAGGGCAAGTCAATTTACATCCTGGTTGACAATGGTGTCTGGACTGGAGGGACAGCATGTTTTACGCTTGCTACTAGTATTGCTGTTGATACACCTGTACAAGACTTTCCTTCACAAGCTTCCACAATCAAAATTAAAAGCAAATGCTTCTTGGAAACCTTTCTATGTTTCTCTGGGCAAATAAAGGGCCACATGCATCATGGCCAACTTTACTGTTTCATTCTTTCCTTTTTCCCATTTTCTTGCTGAGCATACAGGGTGGCTGATAAAAACCCTTGTAAAAACAGTATTTTCCTCATTTCATCTACATGCCTAAACATTTAAAATGCAGTATATGAAAACAAAGACACACACACTCACACAGACACACACACAGACAGACACAGACTCTCTCTCTCTCTCTCTCTCTCTCTCTCTCTCTCTCTCTCTCTCACACACTCACTCCCTCCCTCCCTCCCTCCCTCCCTCCCTCTCTCTCTCTCTCTCTCTCTCTCTCTCTATCTCTCTCTCTCTCTCTCTCTCTCTCTCTCTCTCTCTCTCTCTCTCTCTCTCTCTCTCTCTTACACACACACACACACACACACACTGCAAAGGAATTCTTCTTATCAATCTATACAGGGAAAAATCTAGAGATGACGACCGCAAAAGGTTTAACCAAGGCCTGGAGTAACAGTAATCATTGTGCTTCTCTACTCTAAAGTTAAAAGACAATGACGTTGTTTTCTATAGCAACTCATCACCCATGCCTGTCTCAAACCGCTTTATACTTTATCCTCTCTAGTCCCCTCGTCTTAATCCATCCCAGCACCCATCAACTGGAAACAGTGCACAGCTGTCCTCCTGTAGCACAGAGGAAGGCAGACAGATGGCAGTGGCATGCTGTGCAAGATTCTGTCAGTGGCACTGTCCACCCCTTGCTCAAGACAGAGCTTCAGACAATGCCGGTCATGGAAAGGATACTGGTTTTTCCTGCTGCATCGAGGCCAAGCATAAGAATCCTCATTTCTTTGTTGCCAAAGATTTTTGCAAGTAGATTCCCCATCCTGAGGATATGATCAGATCTGTAAGTAGAACAAATGTCGGTGACATGCACATGAATTTGACTTGTACACACATGCATATGCACATATGTGAAAGTGCACGCACACACACACACAAACACATGAGGACATGCATGCATTCATACACATGGAAGCTTGCACACATACACTTATTTTGAATGTCTTTCTGTGTGTATGTCTGTCTGTCTATCAACTAGGTGTTGCTTGTCACAAAGTTGGATTCATTGGGGATCAGGAAAAAAACACTGGTCTTTTCAGGGGTTCCCTTTACTTTTTACCTGACAGTCTAATAATACTACGTTACATCCATCTGGATCATATTTCTTGCATCTACACACACACACACATACACACACACACACACACACACACTAAAGAACGATATACTGGCCAACATAACTCATTAACTGTCAGTTTTTTCTGATTGATGAAGCCTTTGGAGGGCCAGACTTCATGACTTACTTGAACATTACTGCAACATAAAGTCTGCCCCCCAAATAAAGTTGTGGTAATGTTAACCCGACTGACTTTTTTCTGCAACACTAAACGGTTTTTATCATTAACAAATACTTTTTTCTTTATTTTTAAGAGAAAGGAAGAAATTGATGGTAATAAACAAACTCTGTGCTGTTTCATTATTCCTGCCCTATGAGCACTAAGGGAATCCACTATAAAAGTTTGTTTTAAGTTTTTTTTTTCAGCTAATGAAAAATGTTGATTTATGTTCAAACTTTAATCTGGCCTTTTCTATTAGAAGAAAAGGGGGAAATTAATAAAAAGGTCAAGCCTACCTACTAACCCTTTTTTTCCATGTTATTGTTACTGTAACCACAAATTTGTTTTTGTGTGGCCTAATCATGCTGTCCTAGCAATGCACTGCTACTTTCTGATTGTGCTTGCTGAACAAAATGGAACCTTAAAGTTAAACTTTTTCTCACTCGTCGGAGTTTGTCCACCTTATCATTCAAAACAACCCTCTTTGAACAAATCACTGTTCACCATCAACACACAAAGTTTGATGCCTGAACCTGTATCCCCAGAAAATGCCTGCACACAAATCTTCTCTTTTTCCTTCAACTCAGATTATGCCCTGGCCTCTTTGCCTTTTGCCTAGATAGTAAATCTATTCAAAAAGTGGTACCAATGTGTATGGATAATACAGACACAGTAAACAGTTTCCAAGATTGAGGGGGAAGAGTTCACGAGTCTACTTTTACATGCTTATGTTTTAGCTACCAACCAGCCCATCACTGATCCACTGATTGCAGTGAAACGACTTGGTATCACTATCAGGTATCATTCATGTATATTACAGATAAATGTTTACAAGAAACTTAAAACATTCCCAGAGCATTGTGGCTTTTCCCCCCTCTAAACCACCAGGTATGTCCATAAAAACTTAAATCTGGACCCACTTTTCACCTTCATCTACAGCATGACATGAGCAAGTGTTTACATTTAATGGACTCAAGTACTAGACACTGAATCCTGATAAAATCTGTGACAAATATGGACCTTTGGCCTTAGATAGAACTTTAATCCAGTTTCACATTATGAAATATTTCCTGGTACGCCTCCAGAATGAAACAATGAAGCAATGAAACTTCAACATTCAGACCTACTTACTCTATGAAGCAGTGTGACACCCACCTGAATCTCAGCACTACTGAACACCAGACTGAGCCAAGTGACTGAACTATCGTGGGTGATAAAAGCCTAGCAGGGGGGAAAGGGGGAGGATACATCACATGAAAATTGAAATGCAGCCATCTTTGAAAGCAAAATGTGTACTTGACATTAAGTCCTATCACACAAAAGTCTCTCCAAAACATAGCACCACTCCAATACAATTAATTGTGCAGCAATCGTTACTCAATTTAGGAAATTGTGTATCCTTGATTTTAGCTGACAAATTTTGAGCCTTGAGAACTGAAAAATTGTTAGCTGTGGGCTCTGTGGCCGAGTGGTTAGCGCGCTGGACCTACAGTCTATTTATGGCCAGTAGGGTACGGCGTTCGAAGCTGCGCGGGGATCCCAGAGCTTGCATCCTTGAGCAAGATGCTTAACTCGCATTGCTTCTCCCCACCCGAGGAGTAAAACCGGGTACCAAACGGCCCTCTTCAGGGCTACCAAGAAAACGGCCCTCCTCAGGGCTGCCAAAAACGGCCCTCCTCAGGGCCTCTCCCCAGGTCCTTCGGATGAGACCTTTATAAACCGAGGCCTAGTGTGCGATACGCATTCACAAAAACATCAAATCGCGCACTATAAAGATCCTGACACTCATGTCCTCGACGGGTGAGTGCCGGTCACAGATAAAATACCCAGCACGCAAAAATAGTGCAGCAGTTTCACCAGCATGTTGGTGTTGGCTGCCTTAAAACCTAAGAAGAAGAACCCTGAAACTTGAAATCACAACATTGTTTACGCTAGAAAACTGAAATGTTAAGAATGTAAAAACGCACAGAGATCTTCATAGATTGAAAGGTGGAAACTTCAAATACTACGCTGATCCTAAAATTCGAAAAGCAAAATTCTCCATGTGCAACCGGCTCTCCAACCAGTTAAAGTCTGCAACGAATCCTTTCCATTTCCTTCAATTAAATGTTTTACTTCCATTTCGAACAATTACATACGACTGCAAAAAACAGCCATGCACGCAGACAGATTGCGATGAAGACGGCCAAGCCAGACAGGCGTGCCGACAAGGATGTGTTCAAAACGGCTGGAACACGTTTGGGTGTTTCCCTGTACACAAGCAAAAACCACTTGGCAAGCCAAGCTCACAGTGGATCAGGTTTCATCTACCGGCACCAACTGCAAAGCGAGTCGAAAGTTCGCCAGATTATCATGGATACCATCCTCCGCAAGCAATACAATACCTCGCAAAAGGCATACGCGATGTTAACACTGAAATGCGTGAGGGAACATACCAAATTAATCACAACAGTAGTCGAGGTCAGTTGGCGAAACACACCTACCTCGATCGTAAGGCGTCGGTTCGTTCTTGACGATAAGATGCCAATCACCACCGCAGCAGGCACGTATTATTCTTCCTCAGTTTGAATTGAATCTGGTTTTGTTAAAAATGTGAACCCAAATATGAAAGGATGTGTAATTATAACATTTCTTAAGGGAATCTAAGGTGAGGGTCACATCCGAAAATCTACTCCATGTTTTCCCTTCAGAACTAAATGGCGGTTATGACCTCACTCTTCCGCAAATGGCGGAAAATAAAGTCCTCTTATTTCGATGTGAAAAACTACACATTAAAATCCATTAGTCGAAATTTTAAAAAGAAACCAATTTTTCACACGAGCATCGCTGAACTCTTGAAAGGTAATAAAAACAAACAGAAAATTAGAACAGGAAAATCGCGGAAGAATATCGCCAAGGGGAAATAACTCGATTTTGAATGTGGATGCCGGTGTGGGGAATGACCGACCGTCGTACTTACTTACGTACTCTTTCAGAGCTCAGCTAGGTTGCCTTTTGCCGTTACTCCTCCGCTTTCACTCCGGCGATGAAACCTAAATAGAGTGTCGCATGGGAACATCCGATACGAAGTTTGATGAAAACTGACAAGATTATCACTTCTGTTGTGCAGCCTCTGATAATTGTCATGTGATTTTTGTGAGTATTTGTAATGTAATGTGTACTCGCGTGTATTACATTTGTGATTTGACTCGTGTGTGTGTGTGTGTGTGTGTGTGTGTGTGTGTGTGTGTGAGCGTGATTGAGTGTGTGCGCGTGCACGTTTGTGTGTTTGTGTGTGTTCGGGCGTGTTGCGTGCTCGTGTGCTGGGATGAGTGGTCGGGATTGATTTGTGCACGCATGTCAGCGGACTGCGATGAGGTTACAGGTATCCAATTGAGTTCGGGGGCCCGGGGAACCGCTTTTGGTGACTAAGTGGCAGAGAAAGGAACGTACTAGGTAGGGTTCCTATTTACACGATGTAGCTGTCGGAGATCAAAGGGGGATTTCTCTGCCTCTCGTCTCTCCTTGAAGTCTGGTGATTTTCTTGGGGATGGGGCAGCTGAAAGTTCTGCGTGGGATAGACTGAAAGTAAAGTTTTGCTTCTGTGATTTTCACACATAGGGCATGGTTGCTGTCGGAATGTACTGGTCTTTGTAGGTAACGATCCTCGACGCCTTGAATCTTGCTACCTTCCGGCGTTCTGTACCCATCTTTCCAAATCTGCCCAGTCGTGAAAGTCTTGGCCTTTATCATCACCTTGGACAGTCCCTGCAGGGATGGCGGTAGAGCCCAACCCCAGCAATGCTATGGTGCAGATAGTTTAACGTGACATGAGTAATACTATGGTATAATTTCCTTTGATGGGCATCAAGACCGACCAACCATGCTCCAGTGTTGTCTCCTCAGGGACTCGACGATGCCAGATGAAAAATCAGTGGAGTGTGTCGAATAACAGTGTGTCATTTGCTCATCACAAGAACCACAATGACTGCAACTAAGATCGTTCACTGGCATCTTAAGGAACAACTGTTTGAGATATGATTCCATTGAACCGATTGTCATGTATACTGGCCAGAGCTTCACTGTGTTCTTTGTCCTAGTCCGTCTCTCAATGTGGGTTGGGGGTGAGAATAGACCCAATGCATCTCCATACGCGATTTGTACAAGGCGAATTAACTAGGGAAATCGTGACTTGACTTGGGCTTACTAAACAGTGTCATTGATTTCGTGACTATTGACCGTGCATGGCCTACAGGGGAAGGTGGGCCGTAAAACTCAATTCATTCGTTCATTCATCCATTCGTTCGTTCGTTCATTCATTCATTCATTCATTTCACTGTGTCATATCTGGGACCTGAGGCAATCACGAAGTGAATGTTGAAGTAGAATGTCTTGTCATTCACATCTTTCTCTGGATGAATTTTAATAGATGACTGCAACAGATACTTGTCAATAAAATATTCAACAGCAAAAACAACAACAGGAAATCCTACTCATATTTTACATATCCTTGTGCGCTCAACGATAGTACATATATCGGATGATAAATCATAGGAAAATGATTGTGGTGGCGACAACGATGCTACCACCTTCAGTGCACCACTGGTTGTTTTGGCTGCGCTAACAAACTTTACTAAACCACGAGAAACCTCACAGCAGCGACATCTTCTGAGCCAGTCTTTTGCCTTAGACACGTGAAAGTTTCCATCCTGACGCGGTTGTCTGCACCCGCTGACACCATCGTTGGTCATCGTCACAGGGTCGACAGGCTGACACATTCTGGTACACACTAGAGATACATTCTGTTCTTGGTCATATCACAGGGTTGACACACGATGAATTCTGGTGCACACTAGAGATATATGATATGTGACGCACCAGAATGAAAATGACAAGGGTAATCTCCATGAATTGCTTTTCAAAGAGAATGAATGACCTCTGAAACAAGAGTGTATGTAAAATAGGCGTCCGTCGGTCTATTGAGACCATGGTTCTGTCCAGGCGAGTAACAGCGCTTGCAGTGGCGATCAGTCCAGTCCTGGTCCGGCAGTCTTACCCCCCCCTCTCCCCCTCCCCTCCCCCCCCCCCCCCCCCCCCCCCCCCCCCTCTCCAATCTGCTGCAAATGAAGTTGGGAAGTTGGACGGCGAAGAGGAAAAACTTTCAAATATTTATTATAGCAATAACTGACTGATGGTAACATTCAAAGGAGAATGAACTGTTCTATTTCTTCCTTTTGAAATTCACCGTTACTAGCATTCGAGTCTCCAAGGCGTAGAGCCTTCTAGTCCCAAGGACAGGAGCTCATTAGCCTTGCGAGGATTCCGTTTGCCCCAGTGCCAGGCTTTCCCATGGTTGCGTTGTCGCTTCCTGTGTCTGACCAAACGCCTTCCGTGTGATTTATTTGGAGTGAGTTGGCAGATCGGGACTCTGTGACCTTGAAAACATCTGGGCTGGTGGATTGTGCAACACTAGGAACAGGAAGTGAAGTGGAGTTTTCAGATTGGAAGGACAGTGCGAAAACTTGTCATCAGGCAGGGCGGCTGGGCTTTATATGAGGAGTGAATCACTGAATGCTTCCCGGGCCCTACAAACTATGAGCTTGCACAATGCGCCAAATTTACACTTACACATGTTCACACGCTAGCGCGCTCGCTCGCTCGCGCGCACACATATGAATACACACATAAATTGGCACATGCACACACAAACACGCAAGCAAGCACGTTCGCAGAGAAAGACGGAGAAGGGTGAGAGAGAGAGAGAGACAGAGAGAGAGAGAGAGAGAGAGAGCATTGAAGGAGAGAGAAGGGTAGAATACAGATTGGCGACAGTCATACGGACTGAGGTAAACGCAAACAGTGAAAGGCGTTCGGTCGCTGAGGAAAGGAACAGAAGACTGACACAGTAAGAGGAAGTCGCTGCTATGTGGCCAGGGGAAAAGAAGACCACTGCATGGCTACATCCCACATACCCTGTTGAAAGTAGGGAATGTTGGGCTGGGAGCCAGGCAGATCCAGTGATATTCCATTCCGGATTGATAATATGTAGGAGATAACGCACACCTTATCTTACTTATGAGGGCAAAGCGGAAGCGAGAAACACTCCCTGTAGAAACACTGCCCGCCTGCTTTCAGGAAGATCTCCTTCACCAACTACATGTACCAGTGGGGGTCGGCTCTCTATTGCGGAGGGCCGCTATTGCGGAGGGCCGCTATTGCGGGATATTTTTGGTAACAAAAATTCTTATGACCATTTTGATTCTTTTGTCCTAAAACGCCTAAAAAACCATATAATGTTTGTTACTTTTTCTTTGAAAAAAAAAATCCCGCAATAGCGGCCCCCCGCAATAGAAAAAAAAGCGAAAAAATTTCTAAGTTCAAAATAAAAAGTAACAAAACTTTTATGGTTTTTTAGGCGTTTTAGGACAAAAGAATCAAAATGGTCTTAAGAACTTTTGTTACCAAAAAAATCCCGCAATAGCGGCCCTCCGCAATAGCGGCCCCTCCCCTACCAGTGTGCGCCCAATGTGTGCAGCGTGTTTGTGTTTTCAGTGCGTGTTGTCGATTCATTGATTTGTACAGGTACATTAACATGTTAGGAAAAGCTTCCATAAACAGGCCACACTAGTGGACTCGTCCGAGGAAAGGGGTGTAGTAAGATGGCCAAACTAGGGGCCATACAACAGCATCTGAATGGCAAGCGATCTTGGTTGGTTAATTCTCAGTGAATTCGCAATGATTTATACAAAGAATGACAAAAGAATCTGATGACTAGGAAAAAACCCTCGTAAAAGCGCAGCCAGTCAGATGTGTCCCGCCAGTTTGTTTCCCGCAAGCTTGGCCGTCCTCCTTTTCCCTTCCTTTTCACCTCCTTTCCCTTCCTTTTCTCCCCCTTTCCCTTTCCTTTTCTCCCCATTCCCTTCCTTTTCTCCTCCTTTCCCCCTTCCTTTTCTCCCTTTCCCCCTTCCTTTTCTTCCCCTTTCCCTTCGTTTTTCACCTTTTCCCCTCGTTTTTCCGGCCACCTCCCCTTCCCCATTTTACCCCTTCCTTTTCGCTCCATCCACTATCCTTTCTCCCTTCATTCCCTTCTTTTCTACCCCTTTCCCCCTTTCCTTCCCCCCTTTCCCTTCTTGTCTTCCCCTTCCCCCTTCCTTTTCTCCTCCATTCCCTTCCTTTTCTCCCTCCTTTTCCCCCCTTCCTTTTCTCCCCCTTTTCCCCTTCTTTTCTCCCCCTTTCCCCTTCCTTTTCTCCCCCTTCCTTTTCTCCCCCTTTCCCCCTTCCTTTTCTCCCCCTTATCCCGTCCTTTTCTCCTCCTTTCCCTTCCTTTTCTCCCCCTTTCCCCCTTCCTTTCTCCCCCTTTCCCCCTTCCTTTTCTTCCCCTTCCCCCTTCCTTTTCTCCCCCTTTCCCCCTTCCTTTTCTCCCCCTTTCCCCCTTCCTTTTCTCCCCCTTATCCCTTCCTTTTCTCCTCCTTTCCCTTCCTTTTACTCCCACTTTTCCCCTTCCTTTCTCTCCCCCTTGTGCCCCTTCCTTTTCTTTCCCTTCCACCTTCCTTTTCTCCCCCGTTTCACCTTTTCCTTTTCTCCCCATTCCCTTCCTTTTCTCCTCCTTTCCCCCTTCCTTTTCTCCCCCTTTCCCCCTTCCTTTTCTTCCCCTTCCCCCTTCCTTTTCTCCCCCTTTCCCCCTTCCTTTTCTCCCCATTCCCCCTTCCTTTTCTCCTCCTTTCCCCCTTCCTTTTCTCCCCCTTTCCCCCTTCCTTTTCTTCCCCTTTCCCCTTCCTTTTCTCCCCCTTTTACCCCTTCCTTTTCGCATCCTTCCCCCTTCCTTTTTTCCCTTTCCCCTTCCTTACTCCCCTCTTTTCTTCCCCTTTCTCTTCCTATCCCCCCTTTCCACCTTCCTTTTTTTCCCCTTTCCCCCTTCCTTTTCTCCCCTTTTCCCCCTTCCTTATCTCCCCCTTTTCCCCTTCCTTATCTCCCCCTTTCCCCCTTCCTTTTCTCCCCCTTTTCCCCCTTCCTTTTCTCCCCCTTTTCCTCTTCCTTTTCTCCCCCTTTCCCCTTCCTTTCCTCTCCCTTTCCCCTTCTTTTCTCCCCCTTTCCCCTTCCTTTCCTGCTTCCCCCTTCCTTTCCTCCCCCTTTCCCCTTCCTTTTCTTCCCCTTTCCCCCTTCCTTATCTCCCCCTTTCCCCTTCCTTTCCTCCTTCTCCCTTTCTTTCCTCCCCCTTCCCCCTTCCTTTTCTCCCTTCCTTTTCTCCCCCTTTTCCCCTTCCTTTTCTCCCCCTTTCCCCTTCCTTTTCTCCCCCTTTCCTCTTCCTTTTCTCCCCTTTTCCACCTTCCTTTTCTCCCCCTTTCCTCTTCCTTTTTTTCCTCCTTTCCACCTTCCTTTTCTCCCCCTTTCCTCTTCCTTTTCTCCTCCTTTCCCCCTTCCTTTTCTCCCCCTTTCCTCTTCCTTTTCTCCTCCTTTCCTCTTCCTTTTCTCCCCCTTTCCTCTTCCTTTTCTCCTCCTTTCCTCTTCCTTTTCTCCCCATTTCCTCTTCCTTTTCTCCCCCTTTCCTCTTCCTTTTCTCCTCCTTTCCTCTTCCTTTTCTCCCCCTTTCCCCTTCCTTTTCTCCCCCTTTTCCCCCTTTCTTTTCTCCCCCTTTCCTCTTCCTTTTCTCCTCCTTTCCTCTTCCTTTTCTCCCCATTTCCCCTTCCTTTTCTCCCCCTTTTCCCCCCCTTTTCCCCCTTCCTTTTCTCCCCATTTCCTCTTCCTTTTCTCCCCCTTTTCCCCCTTCTTTTTCTCCCGTTTTCCACCTTCCTTTTCTCCCTCTTCCTTTTCTCTCCCTTTCTTTCCTTCCTTTTCTCCCCATTTCCTCTTCGTTTTCTCCCCATTTCCCCTTCCCTTTCTCCCCCTTTCCCCTTCCTTTTCTCCCTCTTTCCCCTTCCTTTTCTCCCTCTTTCCCTTTCCCTTCCCTTTCTCCCCCTTTCCCCTTCCTTTTCTCCCCCTTCTCCCCCTTCCTTTTCTCCCCCTTTTCCCCCCTTCCTTTTCTCCCTCTTTCTTCTTCCTTTTCTCCCCCTTTTCCCCCTTCGTTTTCTCCCCATTTCCCCTTCCTTTTCCCCCCCTTTCCCCCTTCCTTTTCTCCTCGTTTTCCACCTTCCTTTTCTCCCCATTTCCCCTTACTTTCTCCCCCTTTCCCCCTTCCTTTTCTCCCCCTTTTCCCCCATTCCTTTTCTCTCTCTTTCTTCTTCCTTTTCTCTCCCTTTTCCTCCTTCGTTTTCTCCCCATTTCCCCTTCCTTTCTCCCCCTTTCCCCCTTCCTTTTCTCCCCCTTTTCCCCCTTCCTTTTCTCCCCCTTTCGCCCTTTTCCTCTTCCTTTTCTCACCCTTTTCCCCCTTCCTTTTCTCCCCCTTCCTTTTCTCCTTCCCCCTTCCTTTTTTCCCCCTTTCCCCTTCCTTTCTCCCCTTCTTCCCCTTCCTTTTCTCCCCCTTTTCCCCCCTCCTTTTCTCCCCCTTCCTTTTATCCTTCCCCCTTCCTTTTCTCCTCCTTTCTTTCCTCCTTCCCCCTTCCTTTTCTCCCTCTTTCCTCTTCCTTTTCTCCCCTTTTCCTCTTCCTTTTCTTCCCCTTTCCCCTTCCTTTTCTCCTCCTTTTCCCCTTCCTTTTCTCCCCCTTTTCCCCCTTCCTTTTCTCCTCCTTTTCCCCCTTCCTTATCTCCCCCTTTTCCCCCTTCCCTTTCTCCCTCTTTTCCCCCTTCCTTTCTCCCCCTTCCTTTTCTCCCCCTTTCCCCATTCCTTTTCTCCCCCTTTCCCCTTCCTTTTCTCCCCCTCCCTTTCTCCTCCCCCCTCCCCTCCTTTACCCCCCTCCCTCCACCCTTTCTCCCCCCTCCTCCTTTCTCCCCCCTTTCCCCTTTCCCTTCTCCCCCTTTTCCTTCTCCCTCTTCCCCTTTCCTCCTCTTCCCTTTCCCTTTCTCCCCCCTTCCCCTTCCCCATCTACCCCACCTTCCCCTTCTCCCCCCCTTTCCCCTTCTCCTCGTTTCCCCTTCCTTTTCTCCTCCCTTTTAATTTTTTTAATAAAAAAAATAATTTTATTCTGAAAGAGGAGTATACACATACATCTGACCAAAACTTTGCACAACAAGGGAAAAATACTAATAAATAAATATTTATTAAAGTATACCAAACAAAGGATAGAGAACCTGAAGAAGTATACATATAATTACATGCTGTAGATATCGTGGGGGATGATGAGCATGAGATGAGATCTGGAGTGGGAAGGGAAAAGGGGTGGTGGGGGTGGGGGGAGTTGGAGGAGCTCAAGAGGCATTGGGCAAAGGACAATTTCTTGTTAAGTTTATGGTGTCTTTATTTATATTGGTAGGACTGGCGACCACTTGCTCTGAAGCTGTTCCAATATTCCATTTCTGAAAACAACTCTTACCTCAATTATATGTATACTGAAGGACTTGCCTAAAGGAATCAAACGCTATTTCATAAATTAGACATTCAGCTTGATGAATATATTTTCCTTTTCTCCTTCTCCCTGTGGGTTCGAGGTAAGAATTGACCCACGCGTCTTTCTACGCGATTCGTAAGAGGCGAATAACTAGGGACACCGTGACTGGATTAGCGTTTACTCTAAACTGTTCTAGTGATTTTCGTTGCTTACTGGCCTTATATAGCCAACAAAGGATGATAGGCCGTAAAACACCATCTTTTTCTCCTCCTTTCCCCTTCCTTTTCTCCTCCTTTCCCCCCTCCCCCCTCCTCCTCCATTCTCTTCCTCCCCCCTCCCTCCTCCTCCTCCTGCTGACGCTGCTGCTTCAGCTCCGTCGTATGTCCTCACTCTTCCTTGCCGCTTTCCTTCCCCAAACCCTTCCCTCTCAGTCCCCCCTGTTTGAAGTAGAGAAAAGAACTAGACGCAGGTCCTCGCGCGCGCACGATTACATGCACATACATATGCACACACATACACATATGCACGCACGCGCGCGCACGTGCGAACACCGCTCTGGGTGACGGGGGCGGGGGGGGGGGGGGGGGGGGGGGGGGGGGGGGGGGAGACTACCGTCCACTACATGTTTTTTGTGTGCAAAAATGAACGTCAGAGACACCAAATTTTAATATTTTTCATAATCTACCTGAAAATTACATATAAATGCGTGAAAGGCAAATTGTTCTTGCCTCACCTGGACTGTTTATTACCTTTACTTCTATATTCAAATGAGCATAACTTCTACCATTTTGGTCCTACAGTGTCCATGCTTATTTCAAAGTAATCGGAATAGAATGCAGGAATTAAAATAATTGAGGCTTTCATCATAGAAAACTCGAGTTAGGACTGGCTTTGTGATGGCTGGTCTTAAAATGAGGTTGTTGGAATAGTTCAGAATTTTTATTGAAACTATCGTTTTATTATAAATTCACTTTGCGATTAATTTCAATGTGGCATTTCGTTAACATGAATGACTAATTTTATTGGGTAAATTTTGGGTGGGATAGAGGGTGGGTGGGATGAGGGTGGGGAGTGGGATTGAGTTTGCTTGCTTGTTTTAACTAGGGTTGAATGAAAGACATTAGACAGGCAGCTATACCTAATTCATGAATTTCCCCTGGAACATAAAGTGTAATCCATCCATCCATCCATCCATCCATCCATCCATCCATCCATCCATCCATCCATCCATCCATCCATCCATCCATCCATCCATCCATCCATCCATCCATCCATCCATCCATCCAAGGAATGATATATTTCGAAAGGTGCCTGACACGTCCTTGTCAGTGGCAACATAATGAATAAGTGCACTTGAAATCATGACTCTCGAGCGAAGATTTCTGGACGATTCCTGCCAACTATGTGTTTCTTCTTTACTGCCTACCCCTGTGGGTGGAGGTAAAAAACAGATCATTCGCCTCTCCGTATTCATGTACACAATCTGTAAAGGTGAATACTGTTATATACCAGTGAGGAAATCACGACATGATTTGCTCTTAATTCAACCAGATTTAGTGATTTCGTGGTTGATGGCCTTACATAACCTACAAAGGCTTATAGGCCGTAAGAATTCAGTCAGTCAGTCAGACAGTCAGTCAGTCAGTCAGTCAGTCAGTCAAGTCACCCTTTGTCTCGGATCATAGTTATTGTAGGTTATCACAGTCAATTTTTATAGTCTGAAACTTACACATCACAGCTAACTTATGGGTTTATGTTTGGTAGTGTCCTATCAGAGCAGGCTTCATTACAAACCGCCTGTCAACCAGCTAAAAAGTAAGACACACTGCTCACAAACAATGATAGAATTTGGCAAGAGCTCTCTGGGATTAACTGATTGTCAAAACGAGGTCACTCTAACTAGTCTAAGCTTGAGTCAGTGTGCCAAGACGTTAGTTTATGTGGTCACTCACCGTTCCTTCCCTAAGGACAAAGTTTAAAGTACGCAAGAGAGACTATTCCATCCATTGAACGTGATCCAAGAAAAACAAACATTGCGGTCCTGAGCTGGTGTACGTTGTGGCGAGAGAGACGGAAGCGAAGTTATAATGAAAGCATGTCACAGGTCTGCATGCATGCTCATGAAGCAGACAAATGGCTGGCGCCTCCACAGCAGACCAAGAACACGGCACACTGACCTGGGTCATCTGTCATGAGGGGCGCGTTTGTTAGGCAAGTGGCCGCCTCATGGCTAGTCGAGGGCAAGCGAGACGCACCTATGGCTAATGAGCGAGAAACGTAGGCAACGCCTAGTCCTCGAGATTTTCTCGAGATTCTACGCCTATCAAACGCCCACGCAGATGCTGTGGCCTGGACTGCCACTTCAGCATTGTGTCATCAGTCACAGCAGACGCTGTCGGCGGGACGGGTGTCGCGGTTGGGGTAGCTGGAAGTGGCTCGACCACCAACCGGACAGTAGAAAAAAATAAAATAAGGGAAATTCCTTCCTCAGTCATTAATCACATTTAAAGACAAAGACGCCACAAACCGAATCCAATGTAAAACAATTAACCAATTACGGATAAACACCTTTCAATACAAAACTCATTCATTAAATGAAAAGACAAAGGAAAATGAAAAGAAGAAACGAAAACAATTACAAATAAAAACCTTTAAATCCTCCCCGCACAGCGGGCTTAATTACAGTTCTTAGAATCCTCTTCCTTTCTTATTCCTCAATTTATATTCCTCTCTCTTATCCCTGGAAAGAAAAAGTGACCCTTTATATACATATGCAGGACGCTAAAAACCCAATTATTCACAAAAAAACAACAACACGTTCTGCACAAGCCGCTGCAGAACTAAAAAACACACACACGTGCAATGAGCTCCGTCGAGATCGAGTCAAACAGAGTGATCTTTTCCTACTTTCAGCATAACAAACGCGCGTCGCTTACAAAATCTGTGAAAGACACGACTGTTTTTGGAGCAGACAGTTTGTTGTTTCTACAATGGTGACCTCCTGCTGTGTGAAGAACTGCCACAATAAGCATGGCAGAGAGAATGATCGACGTTTTTTTGTCATACCGCGTGTTGTAACGCTGTAGAGAAGCAAAATCAATATGATGTACGTTACTAAAGCATTCGGATTTGTGTAATTGTGTTCCTTCTTCGAAAACCCTTCAACTCGCTGGGACGGAAGAAAACTGGATTATCGATTACTTGTAACTAATTTAATATAACTTTAAGATATGATAACGGATCGACCTTTTTTGTGCGTGCAATTTTAAATAAAAGTTGGTCCTCTGCGATTTGTAAGAGATGAAGATTAAGAAACAACGAGCATATGCAGTTAGGACTAAAGGGGAGTTCAGAAGGCGCAGTGCTTCAAAGCGCTTACTCAGCGCTGCACGTGATTCACTCCTCTGAACGGCCAATTTGGGGCGTGCTTCACTCAGCGCTGAGCAGCGCTGTGAATCACCAATCCGACGTGCAGCAGGATGATTTAGCATCATTTCAAAATGGCGTCTTCGATCCCGCACTGGCCGTCGACGCGTAAAATAACCCTCAGAAACATCATTTTGGGACTGGAACGGGCTTTATTTGCCCCAAGCGCTCTGTATGTGCAAGTAATGGCATTAAGTAAGGATGACACAGTAGTGGATTTTATTCATGCAGAATACATGTAAACGTGCATAAACGATGTCTGTGGCAAAGAAATTACTTTCTTCGCGTCTATCAACACAACATGGGGCGCAGAAGATTTACCTCCCCTTTAACAAGTGAAGTGCTGCACTACATCTTAGGCGTTCAGGAGTGGCATGAAGCACTCAATTGCCAACATGAAGCGCTCATGCAGCGCTGAGTACTTCTGAACAAGCCTTAAGTAACCCTTCATTTCGCTCCAACCACAGCCGAATTTGAACCAACGGTGCTCCACTGAGGCATTGCAAACTGTCGACAACTGCTGTGATGAACAGTTTGATACCACGATCACTCGGGATATCGGTTGCCCGACCTACTTTAAACACACACACACACACACACACACGCGCATAGAAAGAGAGAGAGAGAGAGAGAGAGAGAGAGAGAGAGAGAGAGAGAGAGAGAGAGAGAGAGAGAGAGAGAGAGAGAGAGCCACAGCAAACTGGTCCCCAAGCTCCACAGCCAAACCCTCAGAAACGTCACAACACTCACGTAAGAGTCAAACAGAAAGAAAAAACAACACGCCGTAGAGCATTCTGCGAGTGACCCGTATATTACACATTTATGACGCATATCGTGTAAACTGAAAGATTCACCATAAAACTAAAAGCAGTTGATGTGCACAGTAATGTTCCATGGGTTTGTCTATTGAAAGATCAATGATTCATGAGTAACTGCTCTCGCAAAATAAAAAGCACCATGTTTATCGTCAGAACAGATGGTACCAAAAAACGTCGATCATTCTCTCTGCCATGCTTATTGTGGCAGTTCTTCACACAGCAGGAGGTCACCATTATAGAAACAACAAACTGTCTGCTCCAAAAACAGTCGTGTCTTTCACAGATTTTGTAAGCGACGCGCGTTTGTTATGCTGAAAGTAGGAAAAGATAACTCTGTTTGACTCGATCTCTACGGAGCTCATACGTCCCAAGCATGTGGAGTCAGCAAGTGCTGACACCGCATATCACTTAAAGACGCATCACCACAAGAGTCATAACATTCTCTGTAATTTCTTAAAATTAAAAATAATAAACCGAGTCGTGACAACGGAACTCACCCCCAGCAGCGCATACACGTCCATAGTCCTCCGGGACTGACGTACGCCCATCTGTCTGCATGCATGCAGTGAGAAAATGCACACTTGCACGCTCTTGTATGCAAAGTCTTGTTGATACGACGTACTGTTCTGTGTATATAGGTGTGGTTTGTGTGTGTGTGTGTGTGTGTGTGTGTGTGTGTGTGTGTGTGTGTGGGTGTTCGACAGTGCTCACAAGATTATTTTAAATCTTTTAATGAATTTTATTTTTTTAAATCGAATAACTTTCGAAAACACGCAAATAAAACGCACACACACGC
Source organism: Theodoxus fluviatilis (assembly GCA_034096865.1). NCBI lineage: Eukaryota > Metazoa > Mollusca > Gastropoda > Cycloneritida > Neritidae > Theodoxus > Theodoxus fluviatilis. Next base: position 50,421 of record JAWQFJ010000843.1, on the reverse strand, counting down.
ATGCTGTCGTAAGCAAAATCGCACTAAAACGATGAAGAGCTTGTTGATGTTTTTTTTTTCTTTGAGGTAAATCTAAGGAGATATTTTTCAGAGGGAAAAACCTGGCAATTTTCAAACAATCTAAATACCTTTGATCAGTACAGACATAATGTTAATGTTGTAATATTGTTTTATTTTGCTCAAATACACGAGAATTTTTAGCTTTGGGGACTTTCACCCCCAGCCCAGTAACCGGTTTTACTTCTAACTTGTCGAAACACTGAGCAAGAAACTGAACTACACACGAACAGAGGTCACTCTATGACTCAACACCGAAACCAGACAGAAAGGAATGGCAAGTTGAGTTGGGTGGAGTCTGTATAACTTTCAAACCAGAAACTTCTCCCCACAAGCCTCGCGTATGACGTCATGCAGGAAGTCCTTTCTACGTGTGCAATTTCGGTCGTCGTTATCTCTCACTAGTGAAGATGAGAGAACTGAACTGAACTGAACTGAACAACTTTTAATGAGTAGACCACCGGCCCATAACACAATAATGTACATAAGATCTTCAAAAACTGGCAACCAGTTTTGGCATACTCAACGAGCACAAGTGCAATGAGACAAGTCAGTGAAGGAGAGAGAGAGAGAGAGAGAGAGAGAGAGAGAGAGAGAGAGAGAGAGAGAGAGAGAGAGAGAGAGAGAGAGACGGACAGACAGACAGACAGACAGACAGACAGACAGACAGACTGACACACAGACAGACAGACAGACAGACTTTCAGACAGACATGCACACACACACACACACACACACACACACACACACACACACACACACACACACACACACACACAGACACACACACACACACACACACACACACACACACACACACACACACACACACACACACACACACACACACACACACACACACAGACACACACACACACAGACGCACAAGTCACATTACATGCACACAGACAGACAGGCAGACAGACAGACAGACAGACAGACAGACAGGCAGGCAGACAGACAGACTGGCAGACAGACAGACTGACAGACAGACAGACAGGCAGGCAGACAGACAGACAGACAGACAGACAGACAGACAGGCAGGCAGACAGACAGACTGACAGACAGACAGACTGGCAGCAAAGCAGGAGGGCAGACAGACAGACAATCTGTACTTAGAGTAATGCGTTGTTGAAAGCGTGTTGTTGCATATCGTACCTTTCAACAACAACAGCAGTAACAACAACAAAAACAAAAACAAACATTAGTGCATGGATTGACAAGTGCAAAATTCTCACACTGTAGCTGCATATAAAACATAATGGCCAGTCATAACGACAAGTTACTTAGTTGTACAATATTCACCCTTATTATAATGTGCAGATAGAATTAATGGCCTATAAGCCTTTGTATGCTATTTAAGGTCTTTGATCACAAAACAACATTTGAGCTGGGTAGAATGATGGAAAGTCAAGATTTCCCTAATTATTCGCCTCTTAGAAATTGTGTGGGGAGACACAGTGGGTCAATTCTCACCCCAACCCACAGGGGCAATCCCACAGAAAACTATCTAAGTAGCCCTGACGCCATTTGGTAGCATCTGTACTGCTGTGGGCCAGCCTCGCTGGGCTACTGGAATTGGCCCCAAAAGCAAAGCAGTCTGCAGTTCAAACTGATAAGGCTTAGTCTCAAGAGACAAAATTCAAGGGCTTCAGAAGAGGCCTGAATATATACCCTTTCCAACTGCGAGCAACACATCTTGGGTTGTTTACCTTTGACTCATTTCACCAGAACAGCTGTTCAATGGCATCCCAATGCCCATGAGTAGCTTCTTACTATGAGCAAAAAGCCACTAAGCAGTCCTGAAATGGAAGTGCATGCAAAACTTATAGACATTCCTCTACAGCATCAGGTTGGAATACTCCCCTGGGAGCGACGATTGTGCTGGTACCTATGTGCATCCTATCTGGCTGTCAGCGTGTTTGTCATCAGGTGTGCCCGTGAAGGATTGATCAAGCGGCCCAGTGGTCAGGGGGTAAAGTGTGAAGCAGTTCTTTGCCTTCTAAAAATCTCTTCTGGAAAGTTTAACCATGCCAGACAACATCCATCCAATCTATTCTCATATCTCCTATGCGGACCATCCCATTTTGACAGTGGACAGATGCCTGTAATAGCACGCTGAAATGATACTGAACATTCACACACTTCCCCTTGTAGCTCACAAGTGCTACAGAGCTAAAAATTCAGTCAGATTTCTTGTTCAGCGGTTGCTCTATGATATATCTCTGCTCCACCAAGCATTGCTTCAACTTCAACAATTCACATCAGGAACAGCTCACAACAGTTCAGCCTGAGCAATCCTGAATGGGAAATTCAACCTAAACGTCTGCCCTGTATACATCTTGGGTTAACTCGACAGCAAGCAAAAACAACAGCAGACATTGACTATCAAGTAAATAAATTTATTTTGTCTAACTTACATGTCTTGTTATGATAGCATGAATCATGATGAAAACATGACTTGGACAAACTTCCTTCCCCTTGCCGATTCCACATAGGAATATCTGGATTGTTCCACACTGACATAAGTTAAAGCATCTTTTCCCTCAACACCTTGCTCCAAACATAAATTAAAATGACAGCATCTGCATAATGACTTACAGAAAATTGATCACTGTGAAAGCAAACAAACAAACAAACACATCGCCTACAAAGCCAACTAATTCACCATCAACACCTCCAACCAAAGCCAACTCAATGAGCAGTAGACAAATCAAGCACTTCTTGATTCATTCATCCCAAGTTTTCTCCATAGAGTCATGCGTATAACTACGTCTACTTGGCATATCATGTGATGAGATGGTCAAGGAAAGATTTCATTGGCTTGTTCTCATTGTAATGCACAGCCTGCAGCCATGCTGAAGCATTTGCAGTAGCAATGGCTGTGCCGGTAGTTCTTGGTCAGGACTGGGTTTTTTCTTGTGGTCTTGGTGCCACAGCTCTACTTGAGAAGATCCTTAATCTCCTCCTTCTCTGCACAGTCTATGTACGTCTGCCCATCTGGTGACTTGCCAATTTTGCTGGCGCCCTGCCATGTGGAAATAAAACATTAGAATTTCAAACTTGTGAGAAGAATGCACAGAAAGAAATATAATAAGGAGGTCTCTCTATAACATGCTGACTGCTAGCAACTAGAAAAGACATACAACATAACAACTAGGCAATGTAATGTCCCATCATATGCCATAAAACAAAGTTTAAGATTTAATCAACTTCTTCATGCACAGGTAGAAGTATGACTCATGGTGTAGATAAATCAGAAAGTTTGGCAAGAGATCTGATAAGCAAAATTAAAAGTATTCAGAGTTGATACAAGTATGTGTATGACGTATCAATGAAGCTGAGCTATCTACCAAACCATGTATTAAATTATCAAACTCCTTTAGCCTGATGCTGTCATATCGTTGATCTTAGGGTCAAAACATTCTTACAAACAAATTTCTTTACCAACAAGAAAAACTAAATAAAACAAAATAGCAATGTTGACAATGCTAGGTTGAGAAAATCAGTTTTCAGAGAGGCAAAATACATCTGAAGGCTCCTAATAGGATTACATGAGAAACACTTTAAGACTCTTTGTGTGTGTGTGTGTGTGTGTGTGTGTGTGTGTATATATGAGTGTGTGTGTGTGTGTATATATGAGTGGGTGTGTGTGTGTGTGTGTGTATGTGTCAATGTGTGTGTGTGTGTGTTTGTGTGTATATGTGTCAGTGTGTGTGTGTATGTGTCAATGTGTGTATGTGTGTGTGTGTTTGTGTGTGTATGTGTCAGTGTGTGTGTGTGTAAGTGTGTGTGTGTGTCAGTGTGTGTGTCAGTGTGTGTGTTTGTGTGTGTGTGTCAGTATGTGTGTGTGTGTGTGTACGTGCGTGTGTGTGTGTGTGTGTGTGTGTGTGTGTGTGTGTGTATGTATGTGTCATTGTGTGTGTGCGCGCGTATGTGCATGCGTGCGTGTGTGTGTTTGTGTATGTGTTAGTGTGTGTGTGTGTGTCAGTGTGTGTGTGTATATGTCAGTGTGTGTGTTTGTGTATGTGTTAGTGTGTGTGTGTGTGTGTGTATGTGTGCGTGCGTGTGTGTGTTCATCTCTGTGAGTGTGTGTATGTGTGTGTGTATGCATGTGTGCATGTCTATATGTTTGCATGTGTGTATGTCTATATGTGTGCATGTGTGTCTGCGTGTGTGTGAGTGTATATGTGTCTGTGTCTGTGTGTGTGTATGCGTATGCATGTGTGTGTGTATGGGGGTGTATGTGTGTGGATACGTGTGTGTGCACATATGCATGCATGCATGCACATGTACATGCATGTGCATTCACTATGCAAGGCATGTGAAAGACAGACATGGAAGGCAGACAGCTTGGACACAGGCACACTCACTTTGGACAGCAATAGCTTCACACACTCTGTATGGCCTTCAAATATGGCTGACAGAAGTGGTGTCACGCCGTAACTGTCAGTGGCCTGAAATGCAGAGGTTCATGAATTGTTACTCACATACATACATAAAACCATTTTTCCTAGACTGGTGCAATAGGAAACAGGAAATAGAAACAATGGTGCTATTTCAATCATCAATGCCAAACATCCTGAACTGACACAACACTCAACAGGGAGAAGAGATGAGTACACACACACACCAAGCAGCATTGTACTATGGCCCACTAATATTCTAGGGGTTGGCTAAGGCATGTGGTGACAGCCTGTGGTTGTATGTGGGTTGGACTAAGTCTTCAAGGTCAGTTTGAAGGCACAGCTGACACTGATTGATCTTACCCAGTCCTCACCATGCTAAAAACCAAGGAGAGTTTACAGAAAGACAGTCAAGACCAAAACAAACTCACAGTGAATTTTCCCTAGAAGCCTAACTTTGGAGTACTGCTGTCCTCTGAGAGGATACCCATGAATAATAAACACTGACAGGTAATGGAAAAGCTATGAAGAGGTTATCAGCCTTCATATTTACAAAGCCTCTCAGATTCATTGGCAACAAGTTTCTGAGCTCAACATCACACTCACAGCTCAGTTATTGTCAGTTATTGTTATTTCAAACCATCAGTCATAAAATTTATGCAAGCTCCAGATTTCTACTAGGCTAAACTATAGATTCATGTGTCATTTCAATACAGACTGAGGGTTTAGTCAAATAAACTTAGTTGCCGTTTCATTCTGTGAGCATGCTTTTCAAATGTACTATATACACAATTACAGTTAAGGTGTAGTTCTAATTTTTTGTTTTCTCTCTGAAGCAAACAGACAGTATCTTTGTGCAGCAGTAAGAGCTTATTCAATTTGAATGATATGCACAAATAAAAGTAATCATTACAGATCTCAGATATGTTTTTAAAGTGGAAACAAAAATTATTTGACATCAAACCCTTCAGCAAAATACAAATGGCATCTAAGACCAAAATCAATTGCTGTGGTTATGGTAACCTGACAGAAGTTTTTTGGGGGCCTATTTTACACTTTTTCGGGGATGCAAAAAAAGAAGAAAGAAAGAGAAAGGAAGAAATCAAAGGTAAACAACAAATTGTGTGCTATCTCATCTCCCTTGCCCTATGAGCACTAAAGGTATCCACTATTTACTTTATTTAAAATCTGCTTTATAAGCAGAAGAGAAATTGTGATATAAGTTCAATCTGGTCTTTTAAGTTCAAGCCGACCTACCCACCCCCAACCCACCCCCTTTTTTGTTGCCATGTTACCATTACCACAACTATTTCCCTTTGGCCTTAGTATAGAACCTGAGATAAAAACCAGGCAGCTCACAGCATTAACACTTTGCACCACAAAGTCAGGCAATGGCAAACTCTCTCTCTCTCTCTCTCTCTCTCTCTCTCTCTCTCTCTCTCTCTCTCTCTCTCTCTCTCTCTCTCAGGGAATGAACATTAATCATTGTTAGTCAATATACTTCTGCTTTGAAGTACAAGGCTATCTTCACAACATCGTTTTTAAAACTGTCTTGGAGAGGCTGAGTGACAACCACACCAAGCAATGCCGAACAGATGACATAACACCCATTTAAATCAAATATTTACTTCCTCACTGAATTTCAAACTCAAAGGCTTGATGAAGTATAGCATGGCTAAGAATGTTTCGTAATCAGGTAAATCCAGATAAGACTTCATCAAAAGTTGTCAGCAAAGAGAAACTTGACTTTTGTTTAATCTGGCATCATCTACAACAACAATTTTAAGGGGGAAAAAAGTTTGGGTCAACCAACTGACACTACTTTATTTTTAGCCCTGTTCCTGTAACCACAACTCTTTTTTTGTTTGGCCTAAACTAATTCTGTTGATAAAGTAGATCCCAGAAACTCATTATCTGGGATATCATGTGTCATTCTTCTTAACCCTGAGGCAAAGGCGTGCCATTGCATACCATCTTTCCTGGGTACTCACATTGACATCAGCACCATTCTTGACCAAGAAGTCAATGATGTCCCTCTGCCCGTAGTCTGCAGCATAGTGAAGGGGAAGCCTCCCCGAAATTTCCTCATTGACAATCCCTTTCTGCAAGGCAAGAAGCAGGTTCTGTGAAACTGAAAGTACCATAAAAGTAATGGGAAAATCTACATTCCTAACACAGAGCCAGACACCCTGATATATTAGTACATCAAATAAAGTACTGGGTCTATGAAACATAGCTAAGTGATATTCATCCTTGCTGACTTACTCATCATGGGAAATGGTTGTTTTCTATAAGGCCCGAGTAAGACAAAATGCATTTATTGACTCTAGTTTGGCCTTCTCCTGGGCAAAAACAAAAATTAAAGAATATCACCATTTCAAACCTTGTGAGTGTGTTTGTGCATGTGTGGTGGTGGTGTGTGTGTGTGTGTGTGTGTGCGTTTTTGTGTGTGTGTGCATGTTTGTGTGTGTGTTTGTGAGTGTGTGTGCTGCTGGCTTTCTCTAACACACCACTATATGAACATTTGAACTGACAGTTTCAAAGGAGCACATACTTACACAAAATACACACAAAATACAGACACACACTCACACACACACTCACACACACACACACACACACACACACACACACACACACACACACACACACACACACACACACACACACACACACACACACACACACATTTGCACACAGATCTACTCAAACAAAGTATAAATACAAACAGTTTCAGAACACAGTCAGACACAGTGACAGAATGGCAGGCACCCAGCCACTGAACTAACAATAAACAAGCAAACTTTAAAGGGAACTGAGAGACTCAAAAACACTGACACACACACACACACACAGACTCAATCCAACTGTCATAGTGGCTGAGGCATTGGTTAAAAAAATTGAATTCAGCATAGGACATGAACACAAGAATGAGTATTCACATAATCGTGCCTGCCTCTCTCTCTCTCTCTCTCTCTCTCTCTCTCTCTCTCTCTCTCTCTCTCTCTCTCTCTCTCTCTCTCTCTCTCTCTCTCTCTCTCTCTCTCTCTCACGCGCGCACACGCACACACACACAAAGACTGCGCGCACATCCATTTAAGTTATTATAGACGTCTCAAGCAAAAGTGTGCAAATCTACATAATCCCCAGTTAACCTTTTTCCTCGACGACTAAATGTAAACAATTTGCTGCAAACATGAACCATATGTTTATTCTCTCTTCCAGTGTGCGGTACGACTGTGAGATGATCAAGCTATAGAGTATAGTGTGGAACGGGAGAGCAGTCGCTCAATATTTCGGGGTCTCCAGTTACACAGCCACTCCCCAGCATCCGGAAAGGCTGAAAGCTCAAGACACACAGAGACATGTCTGAGATCAGAGCCCACTAGATACTCACCTATGGAAGCTCTCCTCTCGTCAAGGAAATAAACCAGATATATACAAATTGAACACAGGATGTATCAAAACCCCCTCGAGCCCAAGTCTGCATGTTAACGTTAACCCAATCACACGCAGTGTATTCTCTCCGGCAATTATCGATGTACCAACAAAAATGCATTGAGAGGAGATCCATCGCTTTTTTGCATATAAACCTTCACGGTAACGCTAATCTCAAACTAAGGCTGTAATTTGACGAAGGTAATCATTAGTGCCGCTACTCAAATATCGCAACTATGCGGTATCGCAAGCAGACGAGGGTGTTGGCGACTGTCGGCCAACATTAAAGAGATATTCAAGTCGACATCTTGCCTCTTTTTTGACGAATTCCTCCACGACATTGAGATCCCCATTTTTCACACCCCAGAGAAAATCTGCCATCTTTTTCGATGCTGTTCCGTTTGAAGGCACTCGGTTGTCGAACAATGGGAGGTGTCCAAATTCTAATCGTATCACAGGCTTCAATAGCGGAAGCGCGACCTTTACCTGCTGGTGCGTGTCGCTTGAGTAACAGTGAATGCAATTGGACAATCCATAGGGTTTCAGCCAATAGAAAAAGTTTTCTTTTCACTCGATGATTCACAAAGCAAGCTAAGGGAAGTAACTCCATACATGATTTTGTGCAGAACGGCCTGACAGGTGAAACTGACAGGCAGCGTGCACTACCGTAAAGACGTAGTCTTAGGGAGCATCGCTTCTAATGTGATGTCCACAATTTAGTTCTATGCAGTTCACTGACACACTTGCACCATACGGTTACGGTGCTTTTTTTCATTCGCTCTCTCTCTCTCTCTCTCTCTCTCTCTCTCTCTCTCTCTCTCTCTCTCTCTCTCTCTCTCTCTCTCTCTCTCTCTCTCTCTCTCTCTCTCTCTCTCTCTTCCATGCTCATATCTTATCTCAATCACATCACATTAATCACATTCAATCACATTAATTATGCGTCAACAATTTGGGATGGCTGTAGTGACGATAACTTGAAAAGGCTGAAGTCATTGTATAGAAGAGCCTCTAATCTTATGATAACAAATAGTTCACTATCTACAAATGACAAAATGAAAGAACTTAACATATATTGCCTTTTCATAAGCATTTACAACTCAATAAATGTGTCTTAATGAAAATAATTAATGATTGTGATGTGCCTGATTATTTGATAAACTTATTCCAACATTCAAATATTCGTGTACATAAACTGTATACCACAACCTAGGATTGATTTGTTTAAACATAGCCTATCTTATTCAGGAGCTATACTATATAGAACACACTATCCAATTCTCTCTATAAAAAAGCGAAATCTTTATAGAAATTTAAATTGAAACTACATACTTTTCTTATGCAGTCATCCAAGATACTTTCACTTTGTGGCTATTTTCAACGTGGTATTTTGTTACCATGAATTGATTGTAACCTGTGGTATTGTGTGAATTTTGTGTGGGATAGAGGGTGGGTGGGTAGGTAGGGGTGGGGGATGGGATTGGATTTGTTTGTTTGTTTTTATGTTTTAACAAGGGCTGGATGTAAGATAGGCAGTTATGCCTAATTCATGTATTTCCCTTGAAAAATAAAGTTAAATCAATCAATCCAGTACAAGCCCTTTGGCTTGGCTTCTGTCCCCTTGTTTTGAAGGATTCTCCTTCACCCATAGTCGATATGCTGTTTGATGATGAAGGATGAGTATTTTTCATGTCTTTCCTTTTTATTTCATTGGTTTTTTGTGTAATACTTTTGAGTCAAAGTTGATCATTTTGTTACTCTTGCGAAGTGCCTTGTTTGGTGATGGGATGGACTGCAAATTTTATATTAGCATTGTGAATGTGTCATTGCTATTGCTTCTGGAATCATTCGGTTGAGATGATGTTATGAGTTTGTTTTCATTGTTAGGGTAATGAAAGTTGGGTTTGGCCCTTTTTGACCATCATGGGGGTGGTCCTTAATGCCCCCTTATCATGGTTACAATTCTCTCCACTGATTGCAATGGGTGGTGAGGATCCAGATTTCTTTCACAGTTGTGCACCATTCAGAGAACTGCAGTCGTCTGAGAAACTCGAGCATCTGAGATAAACCGCAAACGATCGAGACATGGCTGTATAGATGCTTCTCTTCTGTGGTCCCAAGACTGAAACTGCCAGAAGCACTGTGGAGTTAGCCTCTCTAATGACTTTCAAAGGAAGTCGAAACCGTTTCTGTGCAAATCTGAATTGTCTGCACTTTTGAGCATGTCCTGCACGAGATCAGCACGTTATAAAACACAATACACACATAAATACCTATATGCATACGTATTATATCTATCGCCAGCAAGACTTCTTCGGGATCACGCTTGAAGGCTTGTCTTTATCTGAACGTACGTCCTCGATCCTCTGCGCGTTTTCCCACCTGCATGGTAACACATACGAAACAAAGGTAGAATTTGGAAGAATGTCACAGTTCGATTGTATGGGCTGGTTCAGCTTTAATTTTCTGTTCAATTAATTACAGCTGTTCCCGTCATGCTTAGCAAATGTCAGATCAGAGTGG
>JAWQFJ010000843.1:0-30000 GCA_034096865.1 Theodoxus fluviatilis | reverse complement strand
ATTAAATAGCAAGCAATAAACAAAACACGAAACATAAAAGAGGCGCCTTGTGAAGCACTTCACTGCTCGTCAGGAAAGACTGACCGGAACAGGTGCGAGAAGTGCGAAGCTACAAACCAGATGGCTGTCAGAACACAGTAGTTTCAGCAAAGGTAAATGGTCTGAAATAAACTTATTTTGTTTACTCCCAGGGTAAAGTCTCATCTCACACCTTCCTATTTCACGGTCACTTGTAAGTTGTCGCTGCGAACGCTATTAATGCTTTAGAAAAACTCAGGCACACCAGATCTCCAATGACAAGATTGGTAGAGCGTTGGTCTCTTGGTCATGTGTGACCAGGGGCCTGTTCAAGAGGCCTACCCATACGTACCGGTTGATACCGTTCGTCTCTTGAACGACTTGGTACAGCTACCGGTATCGACCGGTACATACTGCGCCGGAGCGCTGTTGCGCCTGTATAGCCAAAATGGCTGCCTTCGGGGAAAGGAAGAAAGTTGTCATCACAAATATGCGCTGTGGCACGCATTTCGACCTGTGATTATTACCCAGCCTATGCGAGACGTTACAAGAAGTTAGGCTGATATTGTACTTTTCTTTTTTAAAATAATAACTGCTCTGAAATAATTACCGGGCAAGATGTGAGCAAACATTTCCACGACAGATGGCAATACAATTTCAAGGGAAGCAACTCTTATTTCTTACATTAGCCCTTAGTTTGTTGTATAACCTCCTTTGAAGTGAGCATCGAATTATTCTTGCTTACACCAAGTTAGCACTGTCGTTTTGACATAAATTTCTATTCGAGCGATGCCGAGCATTCATGCACAGCTACAGCTTAACGTATTTCATCAGTTCCACAAGGAACGAACAGTTTGCAGCTGCTGGTTTACTCATTTGGTTGAGAAGCGCAATCCGCGACGATGAGAAGGCATCGCCGAAGCCATCTTGGCTACCGTTTGGTCATAACGAGTCGTTCAAGAGTGCACATTGGTTACTCGGCTAACGGTCGGCTACTGGTAGGTCGTCTTGAACGCACGGCTTGTTCGAGTCTGCGCTGAACTTTTTTTCTCTCTTTTTCTTCAAGAGGTTGTGGGTTCGAACCCAACCTGGTTTTTTGTGTTTGTGTGTGTGTGTGTTTTTTTTTTTTCCCTATCTTTTCTCGAGAGGCTGCGGGTTCAAACCCGAACTTCTTTTTTTAATGCCAAAACCTGGAGGTTCAGCGCCAGCGGTTTTTATCTGTTTCCATCCTTGTGTGTGGATTGTAACTGCAGAGATACGTGAGAAGGTGTGTTTCTCTCACACTCTGTTGCTACCTTAGAGATATGTGTTGTTCACGCAGACGCACGTAAGTGGCTTGTTCAGGGGTACACAGCGCTGCATGAGCGCTTCATGTTGGGAATTGAGCGCTCTTTGCCTCTCCTGAACGCCTACAGATTTAGTGCAGCGCTTCACTTGTTAAAGGGGAGGTAAATCTTCTGCGCCCCATGTTGTGTTGATAGACGCTAAGTGTCACGCATGGAATTTTGATGAGCTGGCGAGAGTGGTGTTTTCTCCTTCAGGCCGTGCTGCAGATGAAGGGCCTTTAAAAATGTGTGCTTCGGTCAAAAGGTGAACAGTTTGTAAAGCAACTGACTTGCTTGAGAAGAGCTCACAGTGGGCATGAACGTATGGTGTTGTCATGGACTGGAACAGTATTGTCCGTGCAAGGTGCTAGCATGAGTTGAGTAGAGCTCACGAGGAGGACTTAGATAAAGGTGAGATGGGACGGACAGGGAAGAGGGAGGAGGAAAACGTGACAGAGAGACAGAGAGAACTAGTCTAGGCGGTGGTTTCTGTAACCTTCTCTCTACTCTTGAGAGGCTGGTGACGCTGTGTGGCCCACAGTGGGGATTTTTTAGGCGAGAATCTCGACCAACGTTAATTCTGTTACCGGATTGATGTGTGTCCATCGGATGATTTCTCTCGATTGAGTACAAAATGAAGTCGAGTCGGTAGTGTTGGTCTAAACTCCTTCGTTGTATGACTGAGAATTTTGTTGTTCTGTCGTTAACTGCTGTTGATCATAATAGTCTGGCGTATTGTGAGTAATTGCAGGGGAAATTAATTTCCGTTTTGTTCCTGCATCGCCAAATTTGTGCAAATTTGCAAAACGATTGAAGAGGAAATTTCTGTCATATATTTGTATGGTGGAGTTGTGAGGGTTTAGTGATAATTGCTAGGGAAGTTTGATTCCCTATCCGGTCAGTATTACAGACATTGTAGGGCACTGGGTGATTTTTGTACCTGCATTCCTCTGCGTTACTGTCTTGTTCTTGATTGAAAAGCGGCCATTTTCATTGCAGGGCACTGGGTGATTTTTGTTCCTAGGTTCCTTTGCGTTAAGAGTTATTGCTCTTGATTGAAACGGTCCTTTAGAGTTATAGTTCTTGATTAGGAAGAGTCATTTTGTACTTGCGTTCCTTTGTAGTCTGAGTTCTTGTTCTAAATTGAAGAGACACTTGTTGATCTTCCCATGTTTCAAATTTAGCGTTCTGTGTTGGCTAATTGCAAGAGAAAATATTCCTATTGTGTTCTTGCCATACCGGGTTCGTAGCGCATTTGGTTGTGATTGAAACTTGTTCTCGTTACTTCACTGCCTAGATTTTTGGTGCGTTGCTGCAGGAGACTATGTGCTATTTCCTGTTTTCCTGGGTGTGTGAGTGTGGATTATTGTTTGATCCTGCATTGTGGGAGAACGGGTTAAATAATTGGTTGTATAATAAACTGGGATTGTTATTTCATTTCCGGACATTGTTTGTATTCTCTTGATTGGATAGGTTATTTTCTCTCGGTTAAAGTCCGAGCAGGACCTGAACCGTGACACTAAGAGTGTTTTCTTTGCCACAGACATCGTTTATGCACGTTTTAAATGTATTCTGCATGAATAAAGTCCACTAGTGTGTCATCCTTACTTGCCATTACTCGCGCATACAGAGCGCTTGGGGCAAATAAAGCCCGTTCCAGTCCCAAAATGTTTTTGATGGTTATTTTACGCATCGACGGCCAGTGCGGGATCGAAGACGCCATTTTGAAAATCGTCTGAATCACCTCGAATCGGTGATGCACAACGCTGCTCAGCGCTGAGTGAATCGCGCCCCAAAATTGCTGTTCAGGAGTGAATCGCATGCAGCGCTGTGCAGCGCTTTCCAGCGCTGCACCTCCTGAACAAGCCTACTTTTTCATCTGGCAATGTAGGCCTACCTGTCTTCGACTTCTTTTGCGGTGCTTGAGAGCACATCGAATTTTACAGATTATTAATGTAATGTACAGTGTACTGTCTGCAATATTGAGTATAAACGTAATGTTTATCCTTATCAATCATCTCAAATATGTCAACCTGCACTCTATGGGTTGTGAACGGTAATATTCAAAGAAAACTATGAATAAGTACCTGATTTATTTGGCGCCGTAAATATTTCACTGGTCATTCATTTATACACTACATCACTTTTGGAATTCATTCATTGGCGTAGAATGTGCTTTGGCTAATACACTTTCCAATGGAGTGAAGTTTGTCATATGGGACTGTTGATTTAAAACTCAAACAGTTCTTAAAACATGTTATGTCAGCACAATTTTGCCTTCGCTGGGCAACACGGGTCCCAACTTTAAGTAAGACATTCCGTCTGCTCTCGCGGAAGTCCGCGTAGAGGCTATTGAAGCCAGGGCAGGACGGAGGCCACAGAGAGGTCATCCCAGCAGGCAGTAGCATGTATGCCTACTGTGCTGTCTGTTATCATGAATAAAGACGGAGAAATTTGATGCCATGTCTTCACGTCTGCTGATTCCTTTGAGGGGGAGTGGAGGGAGAGAGACGAGTACACCGTCTCTACAGTCCCTGCCTGTTCGAGCCATGCCACACTCCAGCCACACAGCATCATGCTTCAAATGATTTGAATCTTTTTAAATAAAATTGTTTAATGCTCCTAATTCCTGTTTTATTCTATTTGCCATTAAACAAGCCTGTCTTTCAAAGTGCATTAGTCTAAATGAATTGATCGAATTATTTCTTCCACTGAGGTAAGGTGACTTGCGAAAGAAAATATTGCAGTTAGTAGCTTCTTTCTTTCAAATGGGTTCAATTTTTTAGTCTGTCATTTACTTGATACTGCCTTCCATGTTCATTAATTTGTCCCTGTTTTGCTCCAGTAGTGTGAGAAATCCGCACATAGAAAGTATAGACCGCACGCTCTTAACACCGAGATAGGCCTACTACTTGTAAATTCAGCCGCTCTGAATGCGCATGCGTCTGACTCAACTGAGTAATTTCAAGTTACACTATGTCTATCACCCCTGCTCTTCCCTCATTAAATTTTCCCCTCAATAAAATATTTCTTTATTTTACAGAATTTTCCATTCCTTAGAATCTGGCTGCATTCCCCAACTTCTCTCAACCCCTGTGGGTTAGAGATAAGGAAAGACTCATCGTAATCGGCGAATGACTAGGGAAACCGAGTCTTAACTAGCTCTTCTTACTAATGACTAGCTCCAGTAACGTTCGTGGTAAATGGCCTTACATAGCATAAGAAGGCTGAGAAAACTTCAAACTTAGAGGTACAGGGAGAGGGAAAGCAGAGGCACAGACACAGGAGGAGAGAGGTACAGGGAGAGGGAAGACAGAGTGACAGACAGTAGGGGAAAGGTACAGGGAGAGGGACTGAGTCAGGAAGGTAGATTTACAGGGAGAGGGAAGATAAACACAGAGAAAGGGATAGACACAGATGGAGAGAGGTACAGATGGAAGGAAGACAGACAGAGATAGAGGGACCGACACAGGAGGAGAAAGGTACAAGGAGGGGGAAGGCAGATAGACAGAAATAGGGAGAGGGACAGAGACAGGAGGAGAGAGGACGAGGCTGGGACTGGAAATGAGAGAAGCCATGGCGGGTCAGTGTCACACGTCCTGTAGGAGACTCAAGAAGCGTTGCATGGACGCGAGGAAGCCCAGATCTTCCGAGGAATAGGCCGGTGTCAACATGATGGCAGCAGAAGAAATGTAATCAAACGGTGGCACATTTTGTAACCGGCCTATGTCTCGCAAGACTTCGGGTCATTGCTCAGGACGGCTGTTGCTATCGCTGCTCAGCTCAATGCGTCTCTTGTGCTCTTCGCCATCATAGGAGGCCTTGTGACACCACTGGATGCATAGTGGAATGGTTTGCTCCTGTGCTCGCTGAATGACTTTGTCGTAAGATATTAAACATTATTCATACGAAGATCGAGCTGTTAAAGTTAAACAAACGAATAGAAATGTCGTTACTCGCTAGGACCTACTCACCTATTCAAATAAATTGCAAGCGCACACACATTTACGCATGCACGAATGCAGGGCACATATGCATATATTTACACAAATAAACATACACACATACTTGCATGCAAACGTGCGCGCGCGCGCGCACACACACACACACACACACATGATGCAAATTACACTACGCATGTGTTTTATCGATACACCACGACTTAATGCACTTTTCAAGACGTAATGAATCTCCTTTTATTTATTTACGATCGAAGTCCATTGGTTTCCTTTACAATTCGATGCCTTCGTTGCTACAAATGCTTTCGTGAGACACGGATAGACTACATCAGCCGCAAAATGCCATTTGCCTCTGCTAGTCTCTCAACATCTAGTTTCTCCAACAACGTCGTCTGCAGTTTTCCCCCTATCATATCGTTGGTTTGTGGGTATTTCTGTGGGATATGACACTTGATGCGTACACGATGTGTCTGGGGCCATCTCAGGTTAGGCTACAGAAGCTGGTTCCAAAAGCAGAGTAAGCAGGCCTTTTAATCGTCATAAACTGAACGAACATCGGAGAAAGAATAATGTTTTGGAAATTATCTGCATCATATTCTTGAATCGTTGGATTCAGCTTTCCAGAAATTTGATCATCAGATTTACCACGCTAATTGACCAAAGAAACAGGCGTTGGTATCAATAGTTAGACGAAAAGGTAACCGTGTTTGGTTTTGGAGAGTTTTATTGCATGAAGTGCAGACTGGACGTTGAGTATAATTACAAAGATCACTCCCCATGAAACCGGAAGACAGCCTTTGACTGCTTTGGCAAGTTTTGCTTGCTATCGATTGACGTAGGAACATACCTCAGGTTTCTCTCGGTGACGATTCATGAGGGCACCGCCATGGACCATTGCAGCTCAGTGGTCTTGACACCTTCTTCGCCTTGCCATGTCCAGGACAAAAAGTAAAAATCAGCGATGTTTTGTCGTAGGCCTGAATATTCTCTCGCTTCCAAAATCGTACACATCTCAACGGATAGTCGCAAGGGCATCCTCTGAACAGACACGAGGCGGGAACATCTTAGTACTGGGTCATTTCTAGTCTTGCCATTAGGAGACAGCCATTAGAGTCATCCTCCAAATGAATATCATCTTGTGGTCACTTGCTCAATGACAGAGCAGCCATGATGCCTTGAAATTTGGTCCCTGCAAAGCATGTTATTTCTTATTCCTGCCCTCTTTAAGAGGAGAACATGTCTGAATGTTGCCTTCTTTAAATGGGAAGAATGAACTTGGCTTGTAGAGGAGTTTACCGTCTCTATGGAAAGAAGTATCCAGAGATGATTTACGTTGAAGTTGGAAAGAAGAGCTATTGATAATACGACGTAATAGCAGAGAGCATTCCTGTGAAAACAGGCCCTATCATTCAGGGCCTCATAACCTCCTATTTTTGAAAAGACAAGAAATTTTTTGGGGAAAGCCCTTTCATTAGCGTTGGAAAATGGCCAGGCTTTCAAGGTGGCGTGCAGTAGGAGTTGTTGAACCGAAGATTTCTGCGACAGAGGGTGATACCTAGATCAAAGCATACGAAACCACGGGCGCAAACTTGCTCCAAGGAACCCAACATTTCTTTTTCATTGCCTGTATAATGCACGTGACCGTAGCAGACGACATTTACTAACCCACTCACTCGCCCTCTCGTGCTGCGGGCGTGATCTCCGCGAGGCTAGGTGGAGACAAAAAATACACATCAGCAACGGCGCTGCCTAAGGCGTGGGTGATAAGATTTCTCTTTAGGATTGTCATTCCAAAACGAGATAAAAGATAACCTTCAAAATTCAATGGATTGTACCTCGCATAAGATCCTGATATTGCACCAATTTTCGTCAGAATCCGTTTTTAACTCTTGGAGTTATTTTGCTGAATAGCGAACGAACTCACAAACTAACCGGGGCAAAATCACAACCTCCTTGGCATAGGTATCAACCTTCCCCATTGAAGTTTGCGCCAGCAAGGCCTCAGTGCACTGAAATGATGGGTGTCGTGCAGTGAACTTGCAAGATAAATACCTCGCTGGACATGCAGGAGTGGCATGGAGGAACTCCAGCTGGGTCTGCTGTGAAATATCCCTGTTGCTCCTACATTATCAGGCTTCGTGTTTTTCATGGTGTACGAGTGGTTGTATCTGGTGTGATCACACTGGAAGCAGCGACGACATGAGTGTTATGTGCCTGGCAAATCAGGTGTTCTTGCTTTGACGAGGTTCGAAGTAAGTCGGATGACTTTGATACATCGCGGCTAATCTTCTTTTCTAATATCTCACTTTGCCAACACAGTTTAAAAGAAAACAGACCAAAAACACAACCAAAAAATTCCCACCTGCCTCGCTTGACAACTGAAAACACTTTTGCTGATAACGGTAGAGGTAAGGAGCCGGTGTCAGACTATACAAAATTCACCTGGAAAAAAAGAAAACCGAAAAAAATGACCGGAGTCTGACCAATTGTATTCTCTCGTGAGAGAAGTGGGCCCTGAAGAGGGCCGTTACTAGAGCAGTCGTAGGCTTCTAGAGCAGTCGTAGGCGAGCTTTCGGAGGGGATCCTCCTTCTTCAGGCCAAGTGGTACAGGACTGGCAGGCGTAGGGTTTAAATAGGGGACTGGCGGAGGCTCGTGCAACGCAAGTCCCCCGAGAAAAGCAGGAGTGGACGTGTGCTCACCCCCGTAGAAGGACCGTCCACACCGCAGAGAACACGGGGAACCCGTGCCACAGAACAGGGCGGGCTCAACGGTAGTGAGCCATGAAGCCCGTGTCTCTGTTGAGCCCGGTGTGCTGCGTGCCAAACCTGATGATGAGTCTCTGCTCCATAACCCGACGTTGGTGGAGGTCGTGCAAGCCGCCCCTCAGCACGCTCACGAGCATGTCAGCGGGTGAGTGGTCGGACAGGTTGAAGTGTACGCTGACTGGGAGGGGCGACAGGTTTCTGATGGTGGCGCGGTGCCCGTTCATCCGTTGGCGGAGTCGCTGACCAGTCTCTCCGATGTACCAAGCGTCAGGGCATCCTCTGCGGCACCTGATGAGATATACCAAATCTCTGGAATGGCAGGTATGCTTGCCTCTGACGTGGTGTACGGTCTGGCCCCTGGTAATCGTCGTCTCCGTGCAGATGATCGCGCACGTGGAACACCGCGCCGCCTTACAGGGTTGCATGCTGCCGTCCTCCGTGGGGTGGTGGTCGGGGAATTTGCTGCGGACCAGCAGACTCCTCAGGTTAGGTGGTTGGCGGAAGGCGAGGACAGGAGGGGCCGGAAGTGCACGAGAGAGGCGCTCGTCCTCACTGAGGAAACCTCCGCCAAGGAAGCCACACCTTCTCTTTCATGGCCTGCATGATTGATTAAACTGCAATTTCCTGCTAGTGCTAGCCAGGTCTGAGACTACGAAGTTTAGTTCATGTTAGTGTCTGCTGGAGGTCTCTGAGTACGGAACGCATATGCCGGCGTCATCAATTGTTGTTGTTGTTGTTGTTATCATTATTATTATCATTATTATTATTATCATCAGCAGCAGCAGCAGCAGCAGGAGAATCATCATCATCATCATCATCATCATCATCATCATCATCATCATCATCAACATCATCATCATCATCATCATCATCATCATCATCATCATCATCATCATCATCATCACCATCACCATCACCATCACCATCATCATCATCATCATCATCATCATCATCATCATCATCATCATCATCATCATCATCATCATCATCATCATCATCATCATCATCATCATCATCATCATCACGATGTTCATAACCATTATTGCTATTATTATTGTTGTTGTTACAATTATCATTATTATAATAAAAAAGACTGTGCTGATTGTATATCATCTCTAACAAAAACAAAAAACAAAAACGGAGTGCCTCTCGGCCAAGGACTACTACTAAAGGACGTGCACAGCGTGATTCCTGACTTCGCTAGCGGAGGCCATCGCTTCGTTTGCTAACTACCACTTTCTACCTAACACAATCATTAAAATTGAGTCCTTAGGTGCAACACAAATTGCCTGAAGCCTAGATATAGATATATTTTTAAAATTGTAGGCATGTTTAGGCTTTGAAATACCACATTTACTCGGACTGACAGCATTGCACCCTACTGTACAAGACTAGTAATAGTAGAGCTGTGATCACTCGACATGATTAATAAATAATAGTTTTTAAAGTTCTGAATCACATTTGCTCTACAAAAGTTGAACAATGAGTTAATTACATATTTTCAGAGATTTTGGTTAGACATTTTTGTAAACAACTACTACCGCGAGGGTAGCCCGCGGATTGAAATAGGCTACCCCTGGCTGGCAACACAGGGCAACAATGTTCCCACTGTCTATCCTTTCATCCCTGACACTTTCATCACATTCCACCATCCTTCAAACTTGAGAACATCCATCTCCCTCCTTTTATTTTGTAGGTGGGTTTTCATTTTTGTTTCAACTGCTCTCCAATCAAGTAACTGTTATATGATCTCAATTCAGATCTATACATAGCCTTTTTGTTAAATTCAGATTAATTTCCACAGCATTTTCATGGGATGCAATTATATGATGAACATATTGGAATATTGAGATTTAAGGCCAATATAATAAACAATGCAAAATATATACTATTTTATTTTATTTTATTTATTATAAAGATATTTTCTCAATGTTTGCACTGTTTACACTTCACACTGTGAATGTCACTTTCTGCAGCAAATGAGTTGAAAGAAATGTGTCATGATAAATACAGCTTCAATTAAAGTTACAGCAGTCAAACAATTTATGGACAGAAACACATCCATCCATCAAAGAGACTAGACAAACTGTCAACCCAGAAGACTTGACACAAAAATGGACAAGACAGATATACATTGACATATGGACTGAGAGACCAGCAATTCTAACTCTTGATTTTAGAGAAATGCACTTAAAATCCTTAATTAAACTACACATCTGTTTCCATCTTGTTCATCCATCCCCCCTCCTCTCTCTCTCTCTCTCTCTCTCTCTCTCTCTCTCTCTCTCTCTCTCTCTCTCTCTCTCTCTCTCTCTCTCTCTCTCAACTCCACACCTCAAGTTTCCATATGGCTCAGACTGAAATTTTTTAATAGAAAATATAGCAAGAGTAAATATGCTTGAGATAATTGTTCATCCTCGAATAAGTAACCCTGCAATTAAAACATTCATTCTCTCTCTCTCTCTCTCTCTCACATATGCACAATTGCATATGCACATACATGCACAAACATAAAAATTCACACACACACACACTCACACACACACACACACACACACACACACACACACACACACACACACACACACACACACACACACTGTTCATTATTTGTCACTTCCAAGGACTACTACTACAATGACGGAAATATGAGATTCATGAAAGTTTTCTGACATGAAAACACAAACGAACCTGTCACTTGATCTTGAAATTATCACATTCTTGTGCTGTTTCTGCAAGTCTTTCTCGGGATTGAATGAGGCCAGTGAAGAGATGGTATCCTTTTGAAGAAAGTGCCTCAATTGTTTGTCTTCGTCTTTCGCCGGACGAGGTGAAGGTTTGGGCGTGGGCAGGCACGATGTCGGCACATTAAAAACACAAGGAGGGATCGCAGGCCGTGTGGCACCACCAGGCAATGTTACCATAGGAGGATTGAGTCCCCAATGTTTTTCACAGATGAAGAACTTCGCTGGGTCTAAAACAAAATGTTCACGTGGAGGGAGCACAACCAGCCACTTCTGTCTCTCAGACTCGTCTCTTGGCAGTCTAAACACACGGCACTTATTCTTCTCGTTGTAATTTCCTTTGCAGTTCACCACACCACACTAACACTTATTAGGCATTTTGAAGGCACAGAAACAGCAAAACACTTGGTAAACAAGAATGTTCAACTCAGAATCAAGGATATATGTTCAAGCTGGAGGAACCGCTGGCGCAGATGATGCACAGCAATTAGGCCTTTTTTCTCTATTTTTCTTTATCCATAAGGGCCCGTATTCACAACGGCGATTTATCGGCGATTTATGTTAACTCCGATTTATCTCTAAACTCAGACGATTCCAACTGCCTGTTCCGCTCTCCCTTGGCTGGAAACCGGTATATATAGCAAAGCGTAACCTAGGATCCTCTGACGAGCGTACCTTATCTAACCGATCAAGATAACGAGGGGCTAGGGGATAAATCGAGTGTTAAAAAGATAAATCGCCGTTGTGAATACGGGCCAAGAACAATAAAAATACAGCCAGAGAACTACCAGAATCGGCGATAGGCCCTGGACGCCTAAGCAAGCCGAAGAATTCTATTCTATTCTATTCTATTATATTCTATTCAGAATCGCCGCCATCATGGTAGACCAATGCACTCTTGTCCGGTTGTAACCTTGCGACAAGGCAACATAGTGCGTACTTTGCACCACCTCAACTGAATTTAAAATGTTCGCTAGGGAAGAATCTAATACATAAATACTCTCAGTGTGATATCTAAAACAATCTTCAATGTGACTAAAGTGTATATTTGTTAAAAAACATTGTATTACATTTAAAAAAGTTCTTCCAAACTCCTACGCCGAATTGCGGCTAAAAATAGAACAAGGGGACTGCGGAGCCTCAAGAAAACTGGCCTCCGCTAGCGAAGTCAGGAATCACGCTGTGCACGTCCTTTAGTAGTAGTCCTTGCTCTCGGCTCAAAATCAAAAGAATGACAGCTTATGGTTTAACTTTGAGATACCGTCAAGTAACATGAATATAGTGAAAACATTTCAAGCAATCAGACACGTCTCAAACTTGTGACAAAAACGTACACGTCTTCTCTCTCTCTCTCAAGGGACACCAGGCCGAAGGTCATGTTTGTATCGACGTGCAGGCGATAAACCCCATCGGACACTTTTAATCGCATTTGCTGATGGAGCTGTCACTTATTATTGAATAATACGACACCCGCGTAATGCTCGCAAAGTTTTTTGGGTGTTTTTTGTTGTTGCACAGACACCCACGTACAAGTAGTTCCTCGCCTGACGTAGCGTGGAGATGGCCGTCACCCTACGTCTAGCCCTGCATGCCACTCGGCCGTCCTCCTGATCGTGCATCAGGAGGAGGGAGCTGACCTCGGTTTCGGCTGGCTGCCACGTCATCAGCACTAATGCAGAACGCCCACTGCGGCCAGAGAGCGTCGAATGGCGGTCGTCATACATCGACAGTGCAGTAATGGCGGCTCTGGTAGTAAACTCTCGGGGCTGGAGGAGATTATTTTCATTTGATCTTTCTTGAAACCACGGTCGCCCGCGCCATCGAGCTTGCAAGGGTTTCCTTCTGGAGTGGTCTTCTGGCAGACTGCCCTCGCTGTCGCAACGACGACTGCTATTTTTAGATCAGGTTCAATTTGATGACCTAGGGGCACGCCAGGACAAGGGAGTGGACATGGTTCTCAAAGGGGTTCATTTGATGTCAAGTCTGACCAGACTGTCGTCCAGAGGAAGTCCAGTTCATTGTCCTCGCGACAAAAGGAAGAGGCCACTTTGAGAAAAGCTTGTGGTTTCTGTGGACAAAACAGAAAACCCGGCCGTGCCGGAGACCAGGAGCTAAATCCTCTGCAAGAACTGCAAGAACTGCAAGAACTGCAAGAACTGCAAGAACGCACACGTTGGTAACACCCAAAGTAACTAGCAAACAAAACTGAGAAAACGCAAAAAAGTCCTTGCCTCTGGGAGTGCATTACAGCAGTACTGGCAGTTGCTCATGTATTGACAGAGATTCCTGCCTACAGAGAGTTTCTGCTTCTCACAAGGGGGTAAATTAAGGTAAGAGGCTATCGACACTGCGGCCATCGACCCCACGGTCATCAGAGACTAAAAACATCATGGATTGCCATAAATGTGGAAGTGACTCGTTCCTTTCGCGTTATTGGTCCATTCCAAAATCTTGTTTACTTACACCAGCGCACGACAGCACGCAAATCAGTTGATAGAGGCCTATGGACACCGATCGAAAGCTACGAAGTAAGTAAGGAAACAATTTCTGTTCGTGCATGATGGTAATTTACCGAGCAACGTGTTAAACAAAAGAATTTTTTAATTAAGTTAGTCTGAGTCATTGCTGATGTAAGAACCGATATTAAAGGGTTCTAAACTCAGCAAATGTATGTAGATTTTTACAAACGCAATCATGTAAATGTTGCCTTCAGGGCAGTAAGTAGAGAAAATCATTCTTTTAACCCGAAGTTGATATCATCATGTCGCAGACCGAAATGCATGCTGAGCTGAGGTCACAGGAGCCAAGGAAATATTTTTGACCTCCGGGGAAAAGCCTTGCAGGATAACCTCTTGATTGGGATATCTTTAATAATCTGTCTAAATGTCCTCCAAGCAGGAACAACAACAACGGCAATAACAACGCCGATACTGATAATAATCGCTGCTTTTTATGACGCCGACGAAGACGACGACAGTGATGATGATGGTGATGGTGGCGATATGGTGGTGTTGATATTTCCTAGCTTGCTTTTGTTATGAGGTATTCAGCAAAAAGTTTACGAGTAGAATGCATTTAAGAATCGTATCCGATCACAGTCTATTTATCATTTTTGCATGATATGAGAGAGAGAGAGGGAGAGAGAGAAAGAGAGAGAGAGAAAGAGAGAGAGAGACAGATTGACTGACTGACTGACTGACTGACTGACTGACTGACTGACCTACTGACGATTGACCGACCGACCGACCAACCGATCGACCGACCGACCGACCGACCGATCGATCGATGGATGGATGGAGAGAGAGAGAGAGAGAGAGAGATTGATTGACTACTGACTGACTGACTGACTAACTGACGACTGACCTACCGACCGACCGATCGATCGATCAATCGATCGATCGATGTGTGGATGGAGAGAGAGAGAGAGAGAGAGAGAGAGAGAGAGAGAGAGAGAGATTGACTGTCTGACTGACTGACTGACGACTGACCGACTGACCTACCGACCGACCGATCGATCGATCGATCGATGGATGGAGAGAGAGAGAGAGAGAGAGAGAGAGAGAGAGAGAGAGAGAGAGAGAGGGAGGTAGGGAGGGAGGGAGGGAGAGAGAGAGAGAGAGAGAGAGAGAGAGAGAGAGAGAGAGAGAGAGAGAGAGAGGGAGGTAGGGAGGGAGGGAGGGAGAGAGAGAGAGAGAGAGAGAGAGAGAGAGAGAGAGAGAGAGAGAGAGAGAGAGTCCACACAGTACTTCAAGAGTCTACACAGCACTGGGAATGTTGACGTGCTACAGTTACTGCAAGAGACGAAAATTGAAGACGTCAGATTGGTCTGCAGTACCATTGTTTGCTGAACATGACATAGCCATGGAAATGACGGCTGATTATAGCAACCTCAAATCAATCTTCTGGCGCTCCTTCATGACTTAGAGACCCTATAAGGGCTGGAGTATCTGACCCACTGAGAATTCCTGGGTTCTGTTTGACGTGAAGCCAGTTCAAGAGTCCGTGTGAGTTGTTTTAGAAAGGGAAACAAATTGAAAAAGAATGCCTCCATCAATACACGTTGCTAGAACGTGATTCAAATCGAGGAACAAACGCTCCATGTTTCTGCACATGGCTTTCATTGCTCAGTGGTCAGAGCACTTGGGCGTGCACCAGCAGATCGCGGGGTTGGTCCTCGCCTGAGATTCTGAAACTTTTCCCCTGCCATTTCTTGCAAGGTTTCATCTCTGTATCCAAAACGTCTGCTATCAAGTCATCGACATTTTTGTGGTAAAACCTGGAAATGTAAATTGATTTTTATCCTTAGTGATATGTAATTTTGCATAAAAATGGTTATTGTACGAAAAATGACAAAATGAGATATTTCAACCACAGAATTTTCTATTTACTCATGCATATCCCCCCCCCCCCCCCCCCCAAATGTCTATAGAGGAAACTTGAACTTTTTATGGTGACGCAAGTGCCAGGAAATTGTATTCGTGACAGTGTGCTGAGTACTCAACGTTCTCTCGAAAACTGACTGCTGTACTTTGGCCTTGTTTATCATGCACGGGCATATAGTTGCGGTCAGGTAATGTTTTTATAGCAGTCGTCGCATCTTTGCCTTGTCGTTGCTGTTCTCGTCGTCGTTGATTTGACAGTGCAGTTGCCTCCTTTTCTGATCTTGCCATCAATACACGTGGCGCAGTCTCGTTACTATTCATTTCCGAGGACTACTCTGTCTTGCGCATTTCTGCAGAAAAAACAAGCATGTGGCAAATTTGTGCTCAAGAGTTAGTTTCTAAGAATTCTACAGTCCGTTTAATAGAGAAGGGACATTACTTTGTATACACACTGTTTTTCTAACAGGCAGTCCGTACAATTGAATGCGACTGTCTTTTATTAGGTATCGGCAGCCAAAACTTTCTTTCAGTTATATGCTATTAATTTGTGCAGTTTTACGAAGGGACTGGTAATACAAGATAATAAAAAATAGCAAGAGGATATCTCTTTTGGTTGCGGAGATATGCCACTGTAAACATGCTATTCTGTCAACCAATTTCCCCCCAATTTTAACCACCTGCAAAATTTGCCACGAAAGGACCTAAAAAAAAAAACAGCAATGTTTACTAACCTTTTGTTGTTGGAAATTCACTGTGCCAAAAGCAACTCTTTGTGAGTAATATTGCTGGATATACAACAGGCCAAACTATGGACAAAAGAGTATTTCCAAATGTAGGCATTTGCTCCAAATGGCAAGTTTGAAGGGCTCCTGTGCAGAATAAAATGACAAGACAAGTCCCAAAATGACATTTGGAACGGATCATTTACTATACAGTTCAGTTGTTTTAAAACTGCACAAATAAAACTGCCAATCTCCCGAGCTTTGAAAAACCTTCAATTTGTCACATGGAAAAACTCAGTTTCAAAGGGGTGGCAAATTTGAAACTCTAATATCTTTTAAACAAATGAAGACACACCCAAGAAATTTCGTATGCTGGTTTGTTACACTACATTTTACTCAACCATATAGTCACTAACATATATAGGTTACTCTTCTTCATTACAAATGTTAAAAAACATACACAAGACCGTTGGAAATTGGGGATGACAAACGTCAAAGAGTGATTTTCTTTCGAGAGTAGTTAAAGTACAGCCCAAAAAGTTCATGTGAATCAGTACTTTTACAATTGCACTAATGTTTACTTAAATAAGCTTGAAAAATTCAGGACAGAACCTAATATTTAATTCTTAGTTCACTCTACACCAGGAGACACACAAGGCCTCCATGCACTCTTTCCAAACTGTCCTCTTACTGGCCACCACCTTGACTTTACACCAGGTCCTCCACCCTGCTTCCATTGTCTGTCTCGAACTTTGATCTCAGAGTATTCTGTGAGATAGTCTTATAACGTACATATCTACCTATCCATATTCTACATAATATCAAAAAAGCAGCTCGATCATCAAGTTCTCCCACATCCACAAAGCAGTTATTGCACAAGCCTCTACTACCTGAAGAAACACCAATTCAGGCATTTGCCACGCAAAATATGATTCATCCTGCCACAAAACACCCTAAAAGATATCAGTGTTCTAAGTCATCAAGCAAGTCACCGAGAAAACTCTCTATTTGTTTTTTTTTTAAAAAGATTCAGATTCTGCGATTGATAGCTCGGCAGTATCATATTTGTATTTACTACAGTCAGCATAAATTCCTCTTTCAACTGAATGCAAAGATGCTTGTGTATATGATACTGATTGTCCGTAAACGTTATTTTGATTTTGATGTCGTTTGCGCACACAAGCACGCCATTCTGGTCGCTATAGCATGTATAGTCTTTGGCTATAGTAATCAAGCCAAGGCAACCTTGACATCCAAAGGGTTTTCCTGGTCTAAATTGAGTAGCGTAGGGTTTGTGCGACCTTTACGGCATTTGTTTGGTATCCATCGCATTTAGCCTTAATTCCTCTTTCTGTGCATGTAAAGATGCTAGTGTGTATGTTTCCGATTGTCTGCAAACGTGACTTTGATGCTGTTAGTGACTGAACGCAGAAGCCGAATCGCTCGATTTGTAAACATAGGCGACCTCGATTTCGACGAGCTGCTGGTTACAGTGGATAGCCCTGCTTTGATTAGCTGGCGGTAATTTTGCACGCCCTTTACGGCTTTACTTTTTGTATCCATCGCATTCGGCATACATTCCTCCTTACAATGCACGAAGGTGCGATAGTGGATATTTTCCCGATTGTCTGCAAACGTGACTTTTATTCTGATGTTGATAGCACGCAACTTCACTCGTTATAGTAAACAAAGGGGACTTCGATTTCAGTGGGGTACCCCACTTTGATTAGCTGGCGGTAATTTTGCATGACGTGTATGACATTAGTTTTGTATCCATCATATTCAGTAGAAATTGCTTTTTCTGAAACGTATTGGTTCCGCTATGTTTTATTCAATCGTTTAACCGTAGAAAACGCGAGAAAGAGAGCTGAATTTTTAGCACAGTATTGATAGTTTTTTTCCGTGCATAATAATTGACTATCAAGTTTGAGGTTTAGAAAACGAAACCACTACCTTTCTCCCTCTGGTCTGAGTTATTTTTGGAACAATACCAGTGAACGGAGAGCAGATAGGGGAGATTTCCCTTGCGCGGTCGAAGCCCCCACGTTCACACCACGGTCGAAAATGGTGGGTAGGCAGTGACCACTGCGCGCGTCAGCGCTACCGGGTAGTGCTCTATTTTGTTCTTTCGTGCCCTTATACTCACACTCCACGAATAGAACATTAGCAGAAAAGAGAGACGAGACACGAATCTTTGATTTCCACTAAGATTTTCTGACAAACGGGACATTTGACACCACAAAAATCACATACAAAACGATGTATTTTTGGCCTCGCAAGGAGTTTCCCACGTAAATATACGTAGGCTGCCGCTACCTACTTTTATTGCAACTTTGTTGTAGTTGATGAATTTGAAATGCTCGTTTGAAATGCTCAACAAGTTAAGCATTTTGGGATAACAATTTATCTGTAACACAATGTCACCTGACGCAGAGAAGTCACCCTGTCGGCACAATCACAGTGTTTTGTTTTGAAAAGTGAGTAAGTTGATGGCATGATGTCAGTGTTTCTCCATGAAAAATGACTTTTAATGGTGTAATCTCGGTGTTTCCCAATGAAGAGTGTGTGAGTCTATGGAATGATGTCGTGTTTCTCCATGAAAAGTGAATGAGTTAATGGCCTGATGTCGGTGTTTCTCCGTGAAAAAGTGAGTCAATTGATGGCATGATGTTGGTGTTTCTGCGTAAAAAAAGTGAATGAGTTGATGGCATGCTGTCGGTGTTTCTCTGTGAAAAAGTGAGTTGATGGCTTGATGTCGGTGTTTCTCCGTGAAAAAGTGAGTGAGTTGATGATACAGTATCGTTTCTTCACTCCATAGGTGTGGGCTTATGAAACCCACCACATAGTGGACTCTACTCACTTTCAAATTTTCTGGTTTTAGGGGAACTTTCCTGCCCTTTTGCGTCTAACCACGAAAAGATGAAGAAACATTGGCAACATCATTGTTTACGATGAATAGTGTTATGTAATGAGTCCGCTGAATATCGGTGGCGAAGGTGACAAGGCACTGGTGACTTTATACATTGCACCGTCTCACCCATTTTAGAGTGCTCAAACCTCACACCTTTACTCTAATAATCACACCAACGCCTTGTCAGGTTTCCGGGGGACATACAGCCAGGCTGTGGATGAACGCGTCAAAGTTATTTTCACGCAATTTTCCAGTTCAGCCCCCACGGGTACCTGTTTTACTTCTGAGTGGGGAGAAGCAATGCGTGGGAAGCATCCAGCTCCAGGATGCCACTCAGGCATTCGCACAGATTCGAACCCCGCACCCTGTGGCCCCTAGCGACTGCGGGCCAGCGTGCGGTCATGGATTCCCATGAGCGTGTATGTACGTGCTGGCTGTTGCCTTTAACATGCGCACTGAAGAGGACGACATTGAGGCGTCTTTAACGTGGAAAAGGGTGCTCAGTTCTGTGTCCTTACATCACTTGCAAGCTTCCTGGTTGTTGCGGGACACATGTTTGCGCGGGCACGGAGGAGACCGCCTCTGCCTTTGCTTTGTGCTGGTCCGCTCAGAGACAGTTGTTGACCTTGACAGCTTCCTTCATTCCACTGATTCCTGCTTTGTCTGGACGTGTTTGGAGGAGGCTGAGTCTGGGAGGTCGTCGGCAGGGGTGCACCAAAGGGTCTTCCTCTCCCCAGTCCCCTCTCTCTCTCTGTGCTTCCTCTCGCAGCGGGGTTTCCACACGCTCAAGTGTTTTGGGCGCCGCGAAATGTTTCCGAGGAAACTTCCGGGACAAACAGCTGCAGTGACCGACAGCTCTCCTTTGCAGTGATTTGACCCTGCGCCTATGCTGGCTGTGCAAGACACCGTTCAAGCTGCAATTGGTTACGTAATGAATTAATGACATTTTTCGTGAGGCGTAATCTAAAGCCTCTAGCATACAGGAGACAAAAACACGTTTTCCTGCAAGTTTGTGTGTGTGTGTGTGAGTGTGAGTGTGTGTGTGTGTGTGTGTGTGTGTGTGTGTGTGTGTGTGTGTATGTGAGGAGTTTATCAATGACATCTTTGTCTCCTGTATGTAATACCTCAAGTGTTCTATGATTTAGAACATATTCTAAGTTTGTGGTGTTTCACAGATACAGTTTTTCTAATCAGCCAGTGGGAACGCCCTGTACTCCTGATTATCATCATCAGATGGAAAAAATGGAGGACAGCGCGGTGGATTTCGCTGTAATTGCCCATTGACACGAGTATCCATATACGGCGATGAATGCAGTCAATCGAGTTTCACCTTCTGCGAACACCGTTGAAACTATATCAGTGAAACACAAATGTTTCTGCATCATGGAGACAGAAGCAGCGTTTCTGTCTCGCCGCAGGCGACATTCCTGAGAAATCGCCAGGAGATGTATCGGAGCAAAGACTCAACCATGTATTGGGGGACAAAATGAGGCTCTTAGTCACGTCTCCTTATTGGAGGATTCCTACACTTCGGGAGTCAATTGGGAGGAACATTGCTGAAGTGCTGGCCATCAGAGACATCAGCATTCAAGGCAGTCGACTGGACAGGCTGGCAGGCAGAGCAGGACTGGCGCCAAATGAGCAGATGAGGTCGCCAGGACGCGGAATCAATGCGGGAGAGCCTCATCTCAACCTCTCGTCCTCCACCCTCATTGCTCGCCCCGCTCTCGTCTCAAGGAGTTCCACCCACCCACATACTCCTCACCCCCCCCCCTCCTCACCCCCCCCCCCTCCTCGTTTGCAGCTTACATGACTGTATACTTTCACCCACTTACTTTCCCCTCTCCCACCCACCATCCACTGTCCAATCTTTGTTGCATTCCCAACTACTTCGAAAATCCTTCGTCATATCAACCTTTTTTCCCCCTACCACAACCTTTTCCTTGAAAGTTTTCCCCCTTCTTTTTCAATCTCCATCTCTCTTTCCCAGCTGTAGGTACTTTTTGCGTCCCCTTTTCACCTCTCCACTGTCTAGTTCCATCCTCTTGCCATCTCTTCTCAGTCATCTGTCTCCTGCGTCCCCGCCGCACTGTTGCTGTCGTTGCGCTGGCTCCCACTTCATCCCCGCATTGAGCACACGTGCTTGTGCTCTGTGCTCGAGTTTGTTTCACACTGTTCCGCACAATTTAACTGATCTAATAAGTGACTCCACATCCTCCTGAGACCCACGATAATGGGAGAAGCGTCTCTTGTGTGTTCCACAAAAACGGATTGAAAGACAAAAGTGTAGATCCTCTTCCTCTATCGATCCAACACTCCGGAATATAATCCTGGAAGTACTGAAAAAATCCGTCATTCTTGCCCCCCCCCCCCCCCCTTTTTATGGAGGGATCTTGAAAACTCTTATATTTCAATTTTAATTGCTGGCGCCCAGAGCATATCTTGGTGTGAGAAAGGCGAGTTACAAGAAAGAATACATACTTTACTGCATACACTCTCTCTTTTCTTTACCACTATTCGCCTCCTGCGGAGCACACTTCTATCACATGCTCTCCTCTCGTTCTGTTTTATTTCTGTCCCGCTACATTGCCGTCTTTTGTTGTCGTTGTTTGTTGTTGTTGCATACTCGAAGGTTCTCAGCCACTAGCACTTTTTCCATTTGTTTCCTTGTTAAGGATTGGGAAGATTTCGTGTTCAATGGTCTTAAGTAGTCTACAAAGGCTGATAGGCCGTAAAACTACAATCCTCAATGGAAAAGCTTCCGTAGACGTGCCACACTAGCGGACTCGTCCCAGAAGAGGGATGTGGGAAAGACAGCCGAGTTGTTGGGCCACACAAGCTGGCGCACTACATCAGTTGATTGGCAAGCGATCTTGGTTGGTTAACCCGCAGCAAATTCGCAGTGATTCACATACAGAATGACAAAAAATGTGAATTCAAGAGAATCTCGTAGAAACGCATCCAATATAATAATAATAGTTTATTCATACGCACGTACCTTCCCTTGACAGGCAAGCTCATGGCGTTTACAATCCAAAGAATCAACACTCATACAACCAGTCAACACCACATTCCCACAAAAACTCACACACAACACACAAAAACTAAGATCCAATAGAACAAATAGAACAAACTATACAATATACACAGCACTTGCCGGCCAGGTCAAGTAAGGCGAAGCAGCTCAGCGGGAAAGGTGGATCGGAAGAGGTGGGTCTTCAGAACACTTTTGAACTGGGGCAGAGTGTCAGAATGACAGACTGAGAGAGGGAGACTATTCCAGGTTACAGGTCCGATATAGGAGAAGGCACGCTGTCCTTGAGTTTTCTTATTACGGCGGGGGACCTTGAGCATTCTAGAGTCAGCAATCAGATGTTGTGGCCCGCCAGCTTGTGTGGCCCGTCATCTTGGCTGCCAACTCAGCATATTCGTGTCGAGCAACACGAAACAGTCCTGAATCGATTTTTGTCGCCGAGATGCCGGTATTGTTCAATCTGCAGTATTTTCTGGTTAAAATTGAAATAAATAAGTACGTACATGTACAAAAACTCTAGGATCAAATTTGTAAAAGTTTTGCCCATTGAAGGTAAATGTCGTGCCAGAGGCAGTTTCATGAAGATGGCATGTGAAGTTTTCCTGCACCGGTGCTACGTAGTCGGGGAAAGGCAGGCGTGTACACGTACTTTTCATGCAAATCATGTGAGAACATGAACATTTATTTTCCCTGGTGTGGATTTCTTTTTAAAAAATCATGTAAATGACTCGGACTGACCACAAACACATATCTCTAGGTGTACCGCCTAATCACATTGCCTGAGTTAGGACTGGTTTAGAGCTGGCCCGCCACATTTCGGAAAAAAACCATCTTCTGATTACGGGCCACACTAGTGGACCAGTCCGATTAGAGGGGCGCAGGAAAGACAGCGAGGCTGGCGGGCCACGCAAGGTGACAGGCCACACGATCTAACTAGCGTAAATAAATCAAATTAATATGTCTATTTTTGTTGGGATTTACATTTATTTATTTTCTTACCCATTCACGCAAACCAGATGTTGTGGCCCGTCAGCTTCGCCGTCTTTCCCGCATGTCTCTCCTCTAGCGAGTCCACTAGTGTGGCCTGTTATCGGAAGTCTATTTCACATGTCCGCTCTGCGTCATTTACTAGTGCAGATGTCCTTATCTCAACTATGCTTTACTGTCTTGCCGCAGTCTACTGCTGATGAACCAAGCATGCCTTTCAGTGAGAGCCCTCGCTTCTTCTGCGTGGAGTGTTCAATATCTCTTTTTAGAACCCGCCGTCATTTGGGCGTAATTTTCAGTGTCAAGACCCGCCATGTCCTCTATTAATTAACCTATCGCAGTACCGCCCACCGCTCTCACCGCCAGCCAATCGGCGTGCGTGTACTTCACATCATCGCATGCAGTTTCCAGGCGACAACGTTTTTCTTAGAAAAGCGGACTCTTGTTGAGATATAAACAACTCTTGATCTCCAGGTAAAAACAAGCAAACAAACAAAACGCTGCTCTATTCAAAACATGTTTGTGGGAGTGTGAAGGTCAGACCTTCAGTGATTGTAGTAGGAAACAGTTTATGATTGCAGTTTTCAACAGTTTTCAATACCTCAGTAGAACTGTTTGTCTTAGATTCGGCTGTGGGCAGAGCAATGCAAGCGGTTAACTGCCTCGTATATTCTTAGTTCTGAAGATGTGTTTGACGGTTTTTATGTACACGAAAGTCAGACAGAGTCATTTCCAAAGAAGTTCCTGGTAAGTTGGCTTTCATTTCGAAGCCTGCGAAAAGCTTGACTGTCCTTCAAAACTGTCTAAACTGCGTGAGTGCAAAGTCAGATCTTCAGCCTCTACTCGCCTATTGAAATCTTGTATCGTTACAGGCAGATTTAGGCGAGCAAGCTTTGGCACTTGATTATGTGCGAGGCCCAGTGCCGTGGTTCAATCCCTGAGACGGGAGAAATCTGGTTCATGAATATCTTGCAATTACATATCGACTGCTGCCCCGTGTCATACCCTGTATTGTAATCCTGTGTGCGTGAATGAGTTTGAAAATAACTGTCTAAGGTGAACATCTATGATGCACCTTCTCCTCTGTGTGACTGATTGAGCTTTGGTTCAACGTCTATGGCGTGCCAAAACGAAAAAAAGAGTCCTAACAGGAGCTTCCTCATTCTTTCTTTATGTTTTCAATTTCAGAGAAAAGCTTTTTTCAGAACAGAGGAGAATCGGGGAAGGCGTTGCCGGGGAGTCTTCTTCAGAAAAACTAAGTCACAAAAAGACGTTTGGTGTTAAACTTTTCATGCTATGTGTAATTTGATGGTTGCTGTTTTGCGTGGATCTATCTCGGGGCAGCTCGGTGTATTTCAGCTCAGATCAATTTAGCTGTGTCCCATAGGACAAACGAGGCTTATGGGTGCATCCTCAGATGTTGGGTGACATGTACTGCTGGCCACCACAAAGCTAGTGCTAACTTGCGCGGGAGTTCGGTGCTACACGCAGAAATACGTGATGGAGGTCAGTATGGGTCAATTAAACGTTTTTGCAGATATATACACCGGGGACACAACATTTTCATGTCCTCAATACTTTGCCTGAAAATATGTTTAAACGCGTGACATTTCTTGTTTATTTTTTTGTTGCCTTTGCTTTGTAGCAACTGTGTAGGAAAACTTCAGAGGCCGTTAACACTTTTCTCAACATCGCCACTGGCACGACTACTCTTTGCTAATGGACATACCTTCTACAGTTTTAATCCTACAGCGTGTACATTAACATCACAATAATCAGAAAAAGCTGCAGATTTAAGAAATACTTGCACTCTCAACACAAAAAATAGAGTTTGAACTGGATATTTGGTGTTTAGTCACATGATGATTATGTTTGAGAAGCAAACGGCGTTTCGCTACAACTGTTCTGGAAGGCGAGAATGTGAGTACTGAGCGCTCTGGTATGGATAATGAATGAATCAATCAATTAAGAATGTTGTACGGCCAATCAGCCTTTGTGGGCTATGTAAAGCCATTGACCAAGAAATCAACTGAGCTTGTTAGAGTAAGAGCAAATTGTATTGATTTTCCTAGTTATTCATCTTCAACAAACCGCATAGGGAGAAAGGTGGCGGGTCTATTCGTACCCCGAACCCATAGGGGGTCTGTGCTCTGCAACCTCGTACATAAAAATAATGCAATCAATGGGGAAATGAAAGCTACAGCTTTACGCCCACATGAAAATAAAGAGAATTAATTTGACATTCATGTCTACTATGTTTTTGGTAGCTGACCATCATCGTAATGCCATACGTGTGGGCAAAGAATTGAGGCACTGTTCGGGTACAATCAGACCATACTTAAGAACAATAAGGCGCATATATTCTGTCGCCGTTGTTTCTAGCTAAGTTTCTGTATTTCCAGGCGCTGTCCTGTTTCCTCTGATTAATTCACGTGTGGGTGGATTTGCAAGGTGATGACAGTTAATCAGTCGCCTATCAGTGCGAGCGGATGCATTACTCGAAGGGAAACCCTGAATTGGTATCCAGCCTCCACTTGTTTCCAGCGTATTAGCGCCAATCCTGCACAGCTGGAGATCAAATGAAGCAATTGTGGTCACGACCGGGGCCCTGGCCAAGCTCCTGCGCTGGGGATACAGCTGAACAGATCTGGTCAACACCCTTGCTAACACCTACCTCCGACACAGACCGGAAGTGACTCACTTGCCGATGACAACGTGTGGTGTCGTTGCTATGGTGACGCCTGGTGCTGGATCGCACCTGCTTCTGCTCTGATGCATCTCGAGCTGCTGATAGCGGCCCCTTATAGGGAGGTTTTTGCCATGGGAGACGGAGCTCATCTGCCTCCACTTCCTGCTCAGCAGTCAACAGAGCTCTTCCGTTGTCTTTATCACGACTTTCTCCTCAAGGGCACCTCGGGCATCACAGCTGTGCCCGTTTAAGAAAGTCTTTCGGATCGGGGAAAGTGTAGGCCTACCTGTTTAGTGCACTGTGCGATCGTTAACCAATATTTGTGCGCAAAAACAGGCGCATATGATGATTTAATTTTAACAATATATCCGTCTCTCAATTTACTGCGATTTCATACCAATCAGTGCCAATTGTTTTAATGTGGACAGGCAATGCGGCCTATTCCGCCGATCAAATCATTTATACTAAACTGTATTCGCATGCAAATCAAAGAAGTTACTCCTGTTTCTTGGGACATCAAAGCAATAATCTCAGCAGTTCTGTATCTGCTCAAGTTTTTTTTTAATTGAAAAAAGTAATTATAATAAATGGATGGGCCCCTATTTGATGTATTCCCTCATAGTCGCATTCTAAGGAAATGCTTTTTAGTACCTATCTTTTTTAAGGGCGCGCGCGCGTGTGTGTGTGTGTGTGTGTGTGTGTGTGTGTGTGTGTGTGTGTGTGTGTGTGTGTGTGTGTGTGTGTGTGTGTTCTAGTTGACTTTCAAAAATTACTTTTGCATTCTTTAAGAACAAGGAACTTACATGTAAGACATATAGACACAGTACACAGTACACAGTAATTTATTGCGCCAAGTGACATCATTTAAAAAACGAGCACGAGGAAAACTAAGTGATGAAGGCTAAAAAAGAAACAAAACAAAAAGCCAAACACACGCATCGCTTACACACCCTAACACGCCGTTTATGCAAAAAACATGGACATTTCCCGATGTACCTCACTCACGCAGCTGCACACAGACAAGAGATAAGACTGCACCTGAAACCAAAGGATTAACTGGTAAATGGGGCAATATACAATGAACAATTAAAGTTACTATTTAAGAACTGTTGACAAAAGAGGAACAAACTAAGATGATACACCCACCCACCCACCCCCCTTTTAAGTGACAATAAATAATACATATGAACAGAGACAAGACCACTAAGACGTACCCCCCCACCCCCCCACCCCCATCCCACCCCCCGTCACCACACAAAAGAATACAATAGAACAATACAAAAACAACCCTGCGCAACTACAAGAAGACCAACCCTTCCCCACCCCCACCCCCTCCCCCACCCCTCCCCCCACCCCCAACCACACTCAGAAGCAGTCCATATAACCCAGAGGAAGCACAAAAGAGAAAGTGGCACTGTCATAGATGTGGAGAAGTGTGTGCGCACCGCCGACAGGATCAGCGGCGGCAAAGCTGCCTGGGGAGGTTCTGGACAGCGTTGAGCTCCGTCACCGCCGTGGGAAAGAACGAGTTCTGAAAACGGCATGTGCGCGTTTTGAGGGACCTGAAACGACGGCCAGAGGGAAGGAGCTGGAAGAGGGAGCAAGCAGGGTGGGAGGGGTCCGCCACAATCTTACGGGACTTGCGCACTATGCGCTGGGCGTAGATAGAGGCTAGGGAGGGCAGATCACGGCCAATGATCCTGCCAGCAGCGTGCACGACACGCTCCAGCTTGTCTTTCTGCTGTTGAGTGGCCCCTCCGAACCACACACAGATGGAGAAGGTAAGAACACTTTCCACCACAGCACGGTAGAACTGGAGCATGATCTCCGGAGACAGTCCAAACTTCTTGAGCTGCCTCAGGAAGTACAGCCGCTGCTGGGCACTCTTATGGATGCCGTCAATGTTGTTGCCCCAACTGAGGTCGGAGGAGATGAGCGTGCCGAGGAACTTGAAACAGTCCACGATCTCAATGGCCTGGCCGCCGACCATCAGTGGAACGATGGGGGTGGGATTCTTCCTCAGGTCGACGATCATCTCCTGGGTCTTGGTGGTGTTCAGCTCAAGACTGTTCTCACCACACCACGACACCAAGCAGTCGACTTCCCGGCGCCGTACAGACCAAACAAAAGAGCCATCATCTTGTCGCCCTGACCAACCGGCGCCATCTTACCAGACACTTAGTGGAGGTGTTGAGGGGGGGAGGGGGGGGGGGGGATTCAGGAGTGGGAGGAAGAAAGGGGAAAGGAGGGAGGATGTATAGAAAGAAGAATCTTTCCCCCTAGACACCCCCGGTCTTTACTGTGGAAGGAAGGGTGACCATATTTTCAAGTGGGTATATAATATTTCGTTTCGGAACGCTATTCTTTTTTATATTTTTTGTAGCTTCTAGGACTTTTCTCAAAGCATCCATATTTTGTATTCAGCATTAAAAATGTAATGTTTGGCACCGATTATTATAATATTTCCTATGTTGTTGGGCATAACATCTTCCCTAAATACTGTCTTTCTGTAAGTATTGATAAAAAGAGTAAGATTTTGTTCAGCCCCTATCTTATGTAAAATTTACTTGAAACGATGCAGTTGTAAGGACCTGAACAGTCTCTATCTTCTTTTAGGATCCAACGTACAAGAATTTTGCGTAAGATGATAGTCCGAAAATATCTGACACAGTTCTCAGTAAAGATGAATAAATATGTTTATATGCAGACATTTTGTGTACTTGCATGCGTGAATACATGTGTGTGCGTGATTTTTGTGGCTTGAGAAAAGGCTGATGTTTAGTTGCTTTAAACAGGTGTTTTGATAAGCGCATGATGTTTAGTTGCTTTAAACAGGTGTTTTGATAAGCGCATGATGTTTAGTTGCTTTAAACAGGTGTTTTGATAAGCGCATGATGTTTAGTTGCTTTAAACAGGTGTTTTGATAAGCGCATGATGAATTACAGAGCACCCGGAGAGCGCAAACCTCCGCCAAGGATGCCAACATTTCTCTTCTGTGACCTGTATAATTCAGGCAGGATGTTTTACTAGCCAGGCCTGACGCTACGAAGTTTAATTCATCTTAGCGTCTCCTAGCAGTCACTGAGGGTGAACGCATACGCCGGCGCAATGAATAGTTTTTCATCAACTTCAAGATGTGCAATAGAACATCTTATTATGAATCCTATTCCACACGTACATAACAGATAGATAAACAATTTTATCGATCGTTCCTTGGGTGAAACCCTGACCTTCCACATTTTTTAATCAGAAGACTTTTTGAATTTTTGTGGTGTTTTTTCTCCCCGGATAACGAAGGGACGATTTAGCCGTGGGGAAAACATAACCTCCTTGGCGGAGGCAATGAATAATGGACATACATGGGGAGAGGATGGCTTGACCCCTTGATGAAATTTCCAGTGCATAGATAGTTGACTATTAGTTGCATCCGCACGAATAAAAGATAAAATGGATGCATGACCTGATGCACATATTGAAACTGGAAACACAATACCTGAAATTGTTCTTGAAGGAAAGAGTTTATCCCAGTTGGATTGAGAGACGATTAGCCTACTCAGTGAGTAGACATGTCTACAGACACTTAAAATGGAAAAAAAAGAAGTTTGCTACAAGGGTACGAATAAACAAAGCGGGGCATTTCGAAAGACACAACTACTGTAGGACAACAACGCAGCTGACCTACCACAGCGAATGTCGACTGGAAGGACGGATGATGAGTCGTGCAATGGGTGACTGGTCATTTAGGAGATACAGCCCTTAAACATTAGTTGGGGTCAACCAGAGAATTTTCTGATTTGGATATTCTAACAACAACAACTGTAATGTTCATAACAACAACAACAACAACAACAACAAAACTGATGATGATTATGACGATGACGACGATGACGATAATAATAATAATAATAATAATAACAACAACAACAACAACAACAACAACAATAACAATAACAGTGAAAATAACAACAAGAATAATAATAACAATACTACGACGACGACGTATGATAGATGGTTGATGATTGATCATAGACGATTGATGATGATAACGATGACGACGATATACAACAACAACTACTACTACTACTACTACTATGAATACTAACAATAATCATAACAATGGTGACCCTCCACCTCGGAATGAGTCGCTTTGTCCCCCTGGGCCATTTTCAGTTTTTGACTCTGTCTGATAGTGTTTTAAATGGCAATCACAATGGTGAAAACCGTTTGAAAATCGGACAATTAGTCTCCGAGTTACAGATATTTAAATATACTTACCCTCGGAAATGTGTTT
The DNA here is from genome assembly GCA_034096865.1 of Theodoxus fluviatilis. NCBI lineage: Eukaryota > Metazoa > Mollusca > Gastropoda > Cycloneritida > Neritidae > Theodoxus > Theodoxus fluviatilis. The sequence continues at coordinate 172 of JAWQFJ010000843.1, read as the reverse complement.
CTGAGAAAAATTGAAATAAAAGTTTTGAAACTTCAGCACAACAGTTTCCTTCGCAACCATGCATGCAATTCTTTGAAATTTGGCACAGTCATACAACATAACATAAAAAACTAACACACAAATTTTCAGTTTGAAACATAAAGTAGTTTATTGTCAACATTGTTTCAGAAAA
>JAWQFJ010000842.1:66849-75330 GCA_034096865.1 Theodoxus fluviatilis | reverse complement strand
GGGCCAAGGCCATATACAGTATACATAATTACATACACATGTTTACAAATGATGGAGTCATGCTGTAGAGAAGAGAGTGACATAAACTGCTGTCATGGACTTGTTTATGGTGTAGTTGTACTTGCAGTGTCACTGGTGTGAAAGAACATGATGAATGACAGCCCTAGGTGTGAATTTATGCTAACTGATGCACCCTTTTGAACGCAAAGATGACAATTTGAAATAATGAAGATTTTTTTTTCCTCTTTGAAGATAATGTGATTTACTGTTCACAAGCATTCGAAGTTTCCATCACCATTTCATGGGGATGGGTAGCGGTTGTGAATGAGCCAGTTAGTAAACTGACTTGGCAGGCAGGCAGGCAGGCAGGCAGGCAGGCAGGCAGGCAGGCAGGCAGGCAGGCAGGAGGCAGGCTGGCAGGCAGGCAGACAAGCAGGCTGGCAGGAAGGTGATTGGAGGGATGGGTAGAAGGGTGTTGCTTCTCTTAAGGTGTCATGAATTTTAGAGGCATTTATAAATGGGCATATCTCTTTTTTATTATCATTATTGTTGTTGTTTTTAGGACATTTATATTGTAGATTGAAGACCTTAAAATATCAAATCTCATTAAACAACTAATGAACATTTCCACAAAAGAAACTTTATATGTTTTGACTGTGCTGACACTTTAAATCTTCATAAACGTGAAGGTCTTTAGAAAAGAAACTTCCCTGAGACTCAGCTATGCCCTCCTGCTTAATACTATTAGCTTCTATTATTGTATTAGGCCAAATTAAAAAATAGGTGTGGGTACGGTAACAGATTCAATATTTTTTCTGCCGACCCTGAACTTAAAAAAAATGCACAAAATAAAGTTTTTAAAGGGGAAAAAAATCAATGGTAATCAACAAATTGTGTCAAGTACCATCTTTCCAGCCTTTTTAGCATTCAGGAAAATCATTATTTAAGTTATGTGTAAAAAATTCCATGAAAGAGAAATTGTGATTTATGTTCAATCTGGCCTCTTCCATGAAATAAAGATTTTTATAAAGTTCAGGCCGATCTACCAACTCTATTTTGGAGGACCATGTTACTGTAACTACTTTTTTTTTCTTTTGGCCAAACCACAGATAAACTTGCAGGCACTGGTAAAATATAGACACTGGATTCCTGAGGACTAAACAGAAATGATCACAAGGATGATGTGGAGGTACAGGAATTACTGGTTCAAGAAAGAAGTCATCGTGCAGGCATGATCCATTGTCAGAGACCTGCAGTCCATGGAGAAGCAATCACAGCTGGTGTGAAAAGCAGAGATACACCTGCAGGCTGGAGTCCAACGTGGGCATTCCTGCAGGCAGGAGTCGTGGGCATGCCTTCAGGCAGGAGTCCAACGTGGGCATGCCTTCAGGCAGGAGTCCAACGTGGGCATTCCTTCGGACAGGAGTCCAACTTGGGCAAGCCTTCAGGCAGGAGTCCAACGTGGGCATGCCTTCAGGCAGGAGTCCAACGTGGGCATGCCTTCAGGCAGGAGTCCAACGTGGGCATTCCTGCAGGCAGGAGTCCAACGTGGGCATGCCTTCAGGCAGGAGTCCAACTTGAGCATTCCTGCAGGCAGGAGTCGTGTTCATGCCTTCAGGCAGGAGTCCAACTTGGGCATGCCTTCAGGCAGGAGTCCAACGTGGGCATGCCTTCAGGCAGGAGTCCAACGTGGGCATTCCTGCAGGCAGGAGTCGTGGGCATGCCTGCAGGCAGGAGTCCAACGTGGGCATTCCTCCTGCAGGCAGGAGTCGTGGGCATTCCTGCAGGCAGGAGTCGTGTTCATGCCTTCAGGCAGGAGTCCAACTTGGGCATGCCTTCAGGCAGGAGTCCAACGTGGGCATGCCTTCAGGCAGGAGTCCAACGTGGGCATGCCTTCAGGCAGGAGTCCAGAGTGGGCATGCCTTCAGGCAGGATTCCAACGTGGGCATGCCTGCAGGCAGGAGTCCAACGTGGGCATGCCTTCAGGCAGGAGTCCAACGTAGGCATGCCTTCAGGCAGGAGTCCAACGTGGGCATGCCTTCAGGCAGGAGTCCGACGTGGGCATGCCTGCAGGCAGGAGTCCAACGTGGGCATTCCTTCAGGCAGGAGTCCCATGTGGGCATGCCTTCAGGCAGGAGTCCAACGTGGGCATGCCTGCAGGCAGGAGTCCAACGTGGGCATGCCTTCAGGCAGGAGTCCAACGTGGGCATGCCTTCAGGCAGGAGTCCAACGTGGGCATGCCTTCAGGCAGGAGTCCAACGTGGGCATGCCTGCAGGCAGGAGTCCAACGTGGGCATGCCTTCAGGCAGGAGTCGTGGGCATGCCTGCAGGCAGGAGTCCAACGTGGGCATGCCTTCAGGCAGGAGTCCAACGTGGGCATGCCTTCAGGCAGGATTCCAACGTGGGCATGCCTGCAGGCAGGAGTCCAACGTGGGCATGCCTTCAGGCAGGAGTTTAACGTGGGCATGCCTTCAGGCAGGAGTCCAACATGAGCATTCCTGCAGGCAGGATTCCAATGTGAGCAAGCCTTCAGGCAGGAGTCCAACGTGGGCATGCCTGCAGGCAGGAGTGTGGACCCGCAGAAGTCCTATCTGAAAGCTGGTGGTATTGCCTCTAGTGATTAGGTCCCTTCAGGTGGAGGGAAACCCTGTGTGTGGACAGGAGCTTAGGGGGCTTCCTTGTGAGATGGTATTGCCATAACACAAAGGGCTGTCCTGGCTTCAGGAGGATTCTGCCTACCCTCTGTGTAATGCAAGGCTAAAGCCAGACCCTCCTTGTTGTATGTGTGGTTTTCATTGCATTGCATTGTATTGGGTTGCATTATATTGCATTGCATTATATTGTATTGCATTATATTGCATTGCATTACATTGTATTGCATTATATTGCATTGCATTACATTGTATTGCATTATATTGCATTGCATTGCATTACATTGCATAGTATTGGGTTGTGTTATATTGTATTGCATTACATTGTATTGCAGTTCATTGCATTGCATTACATTGTATCAATGCATTACATTGCATTGCATTTTATTGGGTTGCATTTTATTGGGTTTCATTATATATTGTATTGCATTATTTATATGTGCACGTCCACGATATTGCCTAACACTAGGTGGGACATACCTGTGTTTGGTTTCTTTGTAACCAGCGAGACGATCACATGCGTATATCATTATAAAAGGTATTATTTTGATATCTAGCATGAGGGAACATCAAATTAGTTCTATGAAAACAAACATGATGTGATTCTGACCAAATCAATCGATGTGATAAGCTCCTCCGCGACGATTGAGTTTCGTAAGAAACACCAGAAACCAAAACCAGAATGGCGTTGATAAAAACTAGTCATAAAGTATTTATTCATGACCCATGAACGAAACTATTGAATTGTATTAATAAAAAACTAATGTAGAATGCCTTACTTAACCCAAATTGGATGAAGATGGTCGATCGAACGGATCAAACGAACTGAAAGCTTCGCACATGTGTAGCAAATTTTCGTATGTAACAGAAGGAAATGAAGGAATCGAAGCCTTCTCATTGGTCAAAAATCGCTAGTACTATGACGTATCCTTCTATAAACGTGTTCATTTACTGCGGGATGACAAAAGCTTCCTTCGTATCCGTTTCGAGTGCAGAACAATATAGCAACACGTTTGGTACACGCATACCTTTCGTAAGTAACGCAGGGAAACAACCGACGCTGACCATCAAAATAGTCCCAAGAAATTGGTTAATACCAAAAGAATAATAAAACTATGCAGTTGTATGAGTAAACTAATGAAAGGAAAAGTAATTTGAACCTTCTCTTCAACACATTTATGTACACATGTTTGGCTTTGATTTTTTTCCTCTGAGCAAGGGTGGTAGAAACGAGAGTAACGTACGCATAGGTCTTTTTTATTTCGGTAGAACTACCTCTGTTTTTATTTTGTGGCGACTTTCCACTGAAATATGACTAAATTAACAATTGAACTTGAATTATTTCACACAATCTATACTTTATAAGGTGAATTTGCACAAGATAACAAGCATTCAAAAGTGGCGTCGCAAAATGTCCCGTTTTTCGGCGCCATTTTTCCGCTTCGTACGAGTTTAATTATTTTTTTGTGAATCTCTGCAAAGCAAAACTATAAAAACTATTGGTCATAGCATTACAAAAACATTTAAAGAACCCATATAAATTTGAAATATATGCATGCTGACTGTGTTAGATAGTTTTATTCAAGTGTCTTTACCCAGACCCCCAGTTTTTGATAGTGTTAGGCAATATCGTGGACGTGCACATATATTATATTGTATTGCATTGTACTGGATTGTATTGCTGTGTATTGCATTAGGCAAAAAAATTAAGTAGTTATGGTAACTCAACCGACCCTTTTTGTTTTGCATGCCGACCCTTGCCTTTTTTCAAGCATGCAAAATAAAAAGATTTTTTTTATGGCAAACAAAAAACTATGTGCTGTCCTTTCTTCCCTGCCCTACCAGCACTCAGGGGAATCCACTAATTATGATTTTAAAATGTTTTCAGCAAAAGTGAAACTTGATTCATGTTCCATCTGGCCTCTTTAAAAAAAGTTCAGGCTGACCTATTGACCCTAATTTTCTTGGCCATGTTGCCGCAACTACAACTAATCTGTCTTTTGACCGTACAAAGTTACATGAATCTGTTTAAGTATAAGGAGTAGACCTGGAGTTTTCACCTGGTGACCGCTACAAGGAAGAGTGAAAACTGTGGTGGTGGTGGTGGTGGTGGTGGTGGTGGAGGTGGTGGTGGTGGTGGTGGTGGTGGTGGTGGTGGTGGTGGTGGTGGTTGTTGGTGGTGGAGGTGGAGGTGGTGGCAGTAATGATGGTGGTGGTGGCAGTTGTGATGGTGGCAGTGGTGGTGATGGTGATGATGATGGTAGTGGTGGTGTGTGGTAATGATGGTGATGGTAGTTGTGATGATGGTGTTATTTGTGGTACACGTAAACACACTGCATGGACACGCACATTATTTAAGTTTCTTGCAGACTGATGAATACATATATATATATATATATATATATATATATATATATGTCAGAACACACTTTCTCTTGACCATTTTCTATTTGATGCATTTGCCATGAGAATCTGGCTGCAGAAAGAATTGTTTGTGTAAGACATTTTCCAGTGGCCATTTGTACTAATGCACTCCTGTTCCTTTTGGCCAAACTTGCACTTGTAAATAAAGGGAGAGTGGATAGGTACTTATCAGATGGTAGCCCTTGATGTTTTTTGTATCTTGGCATAGATAGTTGCAATGAAAAGCTGACTCACTTATTGCCCTATAGAGGTTTCTCTAGCACATAGTTCATGAAAATGATGTTGAGTAATGTGTTTGAGAGAACTTTCTGCTGAACCCAATACCTACTTGATGAGGTCACCACCGGATGTTCACATTTTCTTCAGTGCACAGCATTGCAGTAAACCTTGAAACTTCAGCCCCCTACCACTGTTATAGATTCTTTACCCAGAGCAGGCCATACGTGTGTGTGCATACACGTGTGTGTGTTTGTGCTCATGCATGCACACCTGCACATGTATGCATACATGTGGTCAAAAGTACGGAGGTGAGCAGAGAGCTGTTACATGAGTTCCTAAAAGTAAACTTTATGAAAACTTAACAGTTTTGCATGAATATGGTAGGATTTGTCATGAGAATCAACTACACAACACATAAATTTAAGATGATGCTTTGTTTGGTTGCATTTTTGAAAAAAGATTTTAAGTCTGTTCACAACATTAACACCGTCACACATTTCAAACACACACTGTATAAACTTTAAAAAGTGGAAATCTTTATTATTACATCTTGAGAACTCACCACATGAGTCAAAACTGTCATACACATTACAAATTTGAACTGAAAACTAGTAAACAAAGACTTTAGAAAAGATAATAACGAGTCTGTTCACAACATAACGCCACAACACAATTCCTCATTGAAAGTCATGCTTTAAGCATTAAATATGTCAATTTTAGTATTAAACAGTTTTTAGATGTATTCTAAATGTAACAAACACATATTTAAAGAAAAGCAATTGCATTGGGAATGTATATATCATTAGATACATACTTCAGTCTTTCGACCATTTTAAATGGTTACATTTTTTCCATTTAAGCACATCTGTTGGACCAATGTACTTATTCTCACAGTCCAAGTTTAGCAATGGACATCAGAAAACTTAAAAGTGAAGTCAGAAAATAAAAATAATTGAATATACTCTTTGTAAACCCCAAAAATTGAATTCTGATCAATGTCTGTTCACAACATTACACCGTTACAAACTTTTTTAAAATAAAAAGTGACAAATTTTAAATTCGGAATCAGGAACAATGTTTCAGAAGGTGCATAAGGAAGACAGCTACATTTTGCACTCCTTCCCATGCACACCATGCTCTTATTACGTGCAGTAAAAAAAAAAGTGCGTGTTTGTTCATAACATAACACCATTTTGTTCACAACATAACACAAAACCAATTTTTAAAAGTGTGATGAAACAGTTCCTGATCACCAAAACATTCAATTTAACAAAACTGAATATTCTGTCAACATTGATGTATTCATTAAAACTTAAAATAGCCATTGAACATTTGTTGCTCTTGTAATGCACTTTAATGGTGTAATGTTATGAACTGGATGGTGTATTGTTATGAACTACATGAAAGATCTAGAAAAACAAAATTTTGGTTTGATTCTTGTACAAGAATGTTTATAGTAATAATACATGTAGAATGAAATGGTGGTTTGGTTTAATTATTGTTTGGCCTTCTGTATATAGCTAGATAAGTTTGTTTGCAACATTACACACACAGATGTGTGCGTAATGTTGTGAACAGAGTGTGTTTTTCTAAAAATGTGCCTAAATGGAATCTTGAGAGTGTGTCTGTGTTCAACAATGTAGAACTTAACCAGAAGGTTTTAATTCTTTATCCCCACCAAGTTTTAAAGTTGATTTTTGTGGTTTTTGGATGTTCACAACAGTAACACCATTCTTAATTCCACTTGCCATTGTTTTCCTCACTAAAAGTACATGCAGAGTGTGATTTCAGTCCTGACAAAAAGACCACAGCAAAGCTGAATAATCAATAGTCCTATATACCAACAACTTGATAACATAATAATGCACACACCATCTGATTTTAGCTGTTTTCCCTCAAAATTGAGCACTTTGGTCTGTACACAACTAATAAGGCCCAGAACTTGTTTTCATTTTATTCATAAAATATATCAAATATCTAGATTTTTGCAACACACAATTATTTTGCAGTTACACAATTGCAGGAAAATCCACTTCATGTAAAAAAAAAAACAACATGTTTGATTTATTTGAAGATAAAGTTGCAAAATGTTAACACAATTTTTGTCTCGGTCGTTAAAATGTTGTTTTATCAAGTCAAAACAAAAGTTTTCTGATTTTTAAAAACTTAACCATGAAATACAACCATTGTAGCATGTAGTGACACTGAATGCATGGGGTAAGACAGAATCTTTGTGTGGAATTTTAACCTTTGAAGACGATGGTGCTAGTGTTACACAAATGTTGTGAACAGACTTTATACATCAAAATTATTATTTTGGATTACAAATTTTATTTCTCAGCAAGTCTGTTGAAAAGAAGGTCTCCCAAAAACAACTTTGGCAGAAAATAATTATTAGGATTTACTTTTTGTGTGTGTAAAAAAGAGCTTGAAAATGAGCCTTTTGGAATGTGTAACACTTTCTCTGTTTCCCAAAACTCAATATTCCTAACACAAATGCAAATAACTCAACAACTATCAATTTTAGTGAGAAAAAAATTATTTGCTAGCAACATTGTTCAATACTGAATAAGTCACAGCAAGTTTGAAGTCAGCATGTGTTGAAGTTTGAGTTTGTGAGGCAAAGTTTCACTGATGGGTATTGAAATTGACCCTCTGCTCACCTCTGTACTTTTGACCATGTATATATATGTGTGTGATTAATTTTGTATTCAGAAAAGGGTGGTTGCCGGGGTCGGACTGACAACAGTAAAAAAGATAAGTCGTGACAATACTGCTGACCAATTGTATTCTTTCTTTTATTAAAATCTTTTGGCCCTGAAAAGGGCCGTTTGATTCTGGTCTCGAGCATTGGCTGTCAGGCATGAGCTCCTAGAGTCGTACCTGGAGGGACTGGCCGCTGCAGCAGGTCTGTGACCAGCGGCTGCGGGTAGGTGCTCCAATTGGTCGCTGTGGCGCAGCCGGTGGCGGCTTGTGGCTGCTGAGAGCGGCTACGAGAGCTGTGGCTTGCAAAGAAAGTTGTCTTTGGTGAGCTTTCACTCAGTTACACTCCTTCATCTGGCCATAGTGAAGAGAGACTGGAGTTTTTTTTTTTTTTAATGACAGGCAGGAGATGAGAGAATGCATGTTTTATCTCTGTTACTAGTGTTATTATAGAACGCGGCTTTTATGTGCTAGAACAGCTTAT
>JAWQFJ010000842.1:49349-61849 GCA_034096865.1 Theodoxus fluviatilis | reverse complement strand
CCCTGAATTCACCCGTACCCTCTGCCCTCCCTCTCCCTGAATTCACCCGTACCCTCTGCCGTCCGTCTCCCTGACTTCACCCATACCCTCTGCTCTCCCTCCCCCTGACTTCACCCCTATCATCCCTCTCCCTGACTTCACCCCTACCCTCTGCCGTCCCTCTCCCTGACTTCACCCCTACCCTCTGCTCTCCCTCTCCCTGACTTCACCCCTACCCTCTGCCCTCCCTCTCCCATAGACTTCTACCCCATCCACCCCCCACCCCTGCCCCTTGACCCCCTACTTTTACCATCATAACCCTTTCTTGTGCATCCACACCCCACCCCCTTCCAACCCCATACCTCCCCTTCCCACCATTCCATCCCCCCTCTCATCACACACATTCACTCTCTTCCTTGATCCGTTCTCTCCCCCAGCTTCACCTTCACCCCCTATCCCCACTCCCACCTCTCCTCCTTCCTTGCATGCTCTTGGCCTGAGTAGTGAGAGTCCTTGTGCTGGCAGAGACTGAGACTGAGCAATAGCCCTGAGTTTGATGCATAGCAGTCGGTGTTTGCTCCTGCATCGATCCCTCCTTCAGTTTGCCCAGGGCCTGTTGTCCTGTACCACAGTGTGTTGTGAAATTAGACCCCCATGCCTCCCCCTGGTGCCAATTCAAAATCAATGCCGGCCACTTTTCATGACCTTTGCTTTGTGTGTTTTCTTTTTTCCTCCTGGGACCTCGGAATCTGGCAGTTTTTTTTTTCCTTCTTTGTTTGTTTGTTTTGTTGGTGTTGCCTGCAGAGGAGCAGCCCTGAAGGACAAGGTTTTTGGTGTGGGGAAGTGGTGGAGAAGAGACAAGATGGTTGGTGGCTGGCTGGTTTTTGCTTGTTTGTCTTTTTGTTTGATAGCTTGTTTTAATATTTTGAGCATGGTTGTTTTTTTCTCTATACCCCCACCCCCTCCTTTTCACAACTTCACTTGCTCCCGCCTACATTAGTCACCGGGCTAAGTTTGGTGTCATTTTTGTTTGTTTGTATGTGTTGTCTTTCCTGATGAAGAGTTTGATACTCAAAATGTAGACATCCTGTTTTGTCTTGTGAAGTAAAGACAGGAACAGTAACCTTGGTAGTTTTCTGTTTTTGCATCCTGGGCAGCAGTCTTCTTCTTTTTGGTCAGTGTAACTTGTTTGGAGCCTGTGAAATGCTCTAGCTATAAATTATAGTTTGTTTCTTTGTTGCTTTTAATTGTTGAGTTTGCTTATGTGGTTGCTTTTGTTTGTTGAGCATGCATATTTGAAGTCGGTGAAGAGAGCCATGTATGTGCATGGCATCTGTGAAGTAGCAGTGCTGCTTAAAAGAAAAACTGAACCTCCAGGTTTTGGCATTTAACAAGCAGGCTCCTCGCTGCAAATGTTATTTTAAGATTGCCTGACCCACTTCTTACCCCAGCATCCTGTAGCAGCACAGCTCAACTAAACAGCCCTCGCCATTCCGTCAATTGACATATATATATATATATATCTATGGAGGTGCTTTCAAGTTTACGAACTTAAAAAACCACTTTCTTTTCAAACCTGGATTCTGAAAATTTCAAGATACATTCAATCGGACCTAACTTCCAGTAAGTGTGCAAAATGTCAAGGAAATCCGTCCAGCAGTTTTTGAGATATCAGCCGTTAAGTCGAGACAGACAGACAGATAAAGTATGTAGGACCTCCAGTAAACCTGGAGGGATAATTACAGTCCTATAGCTAGATATATATTATTATAAGACAGTAGATACTTTATTTACCAAACTTTTTTTTGGTATTGATTATTATGTGAGTTTTTAAATGTCATGATGTGACTCATAATTTTTCTGGTTCTTTAAGAAGAGAAAATACATTGTTCCCATCTACTTATTTGTGCATAGTTGATTGACTGATTGTGTGTGTTTGTGTGTGTGTGTGTGTGTTTGTGTGCATGCATATGTGTGGGGGTGGGTGGGGTGTCGGGGGGTATGTGTGTGTGTGTGTGCATGCTTGTGTGTGCATGCGTATGTGTGTGTGTTTGGCTGTGTGCACCACCATCACCACTACCACCATCAGCACAGTGAGTGCTACCACCATTACTACCGCTACTTACTACCACAACCTACTACCACCACTTATTACCACCACTTACTACCACTACTATCCTGCATGAGGTTGCAAAATGTGTGGATCTGCTCTTATTGCCAGATCCCAGTTCATTTCGTTCGTATAGGTTAATTGCAATGACAGATCACACCATCAAGGTACCTGATGAACGTGAAAGTGAAATGGCTATGTGTGGAGACTGACCGCTATCATAGATGGACCTACGTTCTTTGACTACTACCAAAGTTCTTGGACTACTACCAACGTTTGTGGATTGCTACCAAAGTTCTTGGACTATTACCAAAGTTTTTGGACTGGTATCAAAGTTCTTCGACTACTATCACAGTTCTTGGACTGCTACCAAAGTTCTTGGACTACTACCAACGTTTTATAACTGCTACCAAAGTTTTTGGACTACTACCAACGTTTTTGGACTGGTTCCAAATTTCTTGGACTACTACCAAAGTTTTTGGACTGCTACCAAAGTTACGTTTTGGGACTGATACCAAAGTTCTTGGACTACTACCAAAGTTGGACTGATACCAAAGTTCTTGGACTGCTATCAAAGTTTTTGGACTGCTACCAATGTTGTTTACTAAGTACTACCAAAATATTTGGACTGGTGCCAAAGTTCTTGGACTACTACCATCGTTTTTTGACAACTACCAAAGTTCTTGGACTGCTACCAAAGATTTTTGACTGCTACCAAAGTTTTTTGACAACTACCAAAGTTTTGGGACTGCTACCAAAGTTCTTGGACTACTACCAAAGCTCTTGAACTACTAGTACTATCACAGTTTTTGGACTGCTACCCTAGGGCTGCTGTGATCGGCAGTCTGCTGTTCAGCAAGTCACTTATCAGCTAGTCTGGAGTGGGGCGGTGATTTGCTTTCTGTGTCCACCCCTTTCTCCGCCTGTCAGTGCTTCTGTGTTGACTGAAAACCAATTCCCAGGGCACCCTGGCCTGGAAGACCAACCCACAACAAGATTGAATGCTGAGTAGTGTTCAGCTATTCTGGTCCAGTCTCGCTATTTGGGCTGTTGTAGAGGTCAGTTCTATGAGCTCTGAGGCAGGGATTGTCTTCAGAGGTCAAGGAGAGATTGAGACATCCTCCAAGGATATAGAAAAACACTTTTAATATTAAGTTCAAACACACACACACACACACACACACACGTGGGCACGTGCACTCGCGCGCACACACATGCACGCGCGCACACACACACACACACACACATGCACACCTGCAGTGCCGTGCCAAATGTTATGACTACAAAGTTCACGCAGACGCTTTTAGACATTATTTTATCCTTCAATACCTGATATGTTGTGGAAAAAAGGAAGAATTACACATGTATACATTTTGAAAGATGACCAACTCTCCTCCTGATTAATACATCTTTGTACTCTAGACAGACTTCCGTCTCCTTCCCCTCTTTTTTCATTCTTTCACTTCTACTTCTTCTGACCAAGAAATGCAGAGGACATCATCTTCATTAAGACACACTTTCCAGCAAGGAAAGAGATGTCAACATTAGAACAGCCAAGTTCACTGAAGTTCAGTTTTCCACATGTATTACACCATATGCTATGAATAGATGGGTACGTACATGAGTACAGCTATTTCTGTACTCATTGGTGTCAGAAGACTGCACAGAGGGGCAGATAAACAGACAAGTTTGGAAAGCTCGTGAACACAGAGAGGCAGACAAGACAGACTGGGGTATTGAGGACAGGTTCAATGAGACCAAGACATGCTTAATACGGGTGAAGCCATGTTGCATAGCATCGAGTATCATCTTCCTTCGCGTGACCCGCATCGCACCTGTCGCACATGTATGTATGTATGGGAGGAAAGCAAGGCTCCTGCTAGGGAAAAATAGGTCGATGTCAATATGTCAACATTTGATAGCTGCAGATGTAAAGACTATCAACTGTTGACACCTGTTGACACCGGCCTGTTCCTCCTTGCTTTCCTTGGCGTCTGTTCTCACCCGTCTGATCCACCACGCCTGCCCTTGTCCAGGTGTGGTGTAGTGATTGCAGTGGCAGAGAGAGAGAGAGAGAGAGAGAGAGAGAGAGAGAGAGAGAGAGAGAGAGAGAGGGAGGGGGGAGCACTTGCCATAGTTTATAACGAGAGACGGTAAGCGTTGGAGACTGAAGCAATTTTAAATTATACAGTGGATTATGACCTAGGCAACCCTCTACTCATTGAAGCGCAATCATGGGTTTGTGTGGCTGTGAGTCAATCTGCCTGCCTTACTCAGTTACTGTGTTTCTGTCTCTATGCGTGTCTTTCTGTCAGTGTACCATGGTGTATGCTATTTGTTTCAGTGTGTCTCTTCATCTATTGTCCTTCCGTCCGTATATATATATATCCGCGATACTTGATTTTGCCATGGATACGGCTGATGAGGACTCCTCTCTGCGTAGTATGGCGAAAGGCCCTGTCCAGAGTTTTCTCTGTCTCCTCTGTGTGTAGGGTCTCTCTGTCTCCTCTGTGTGTAGGGTCTCTCTATCTCCTCTGCGTGCAGGGTCTCTCTATCTCCTCTGTGGAGTCTGTGCATGGTCTCTCTGTCTCCTCTGTGTGCATGGTCTCTCTATCTCCTCTGTGGAGTCTGTGCAGGGTCTCTCTGTCTCCTCTGTGTGCAGGGTCTCTCTGTCTCCTCTGTGGAGTCTGTGCAGGGTTTCTCTATCTTCTCTTTGTAGTCTGTGTAGGGTCTCTCTATCTCCTCTGTGGAGTCTGTGCAGGTATATCTCTATCTCCTCTGTGGAGTCTGTGTAGGGTCTCTCTATCTCCTCTGTGGAGTCTGTGTAGGTATATCTCTATCTCCTCTGTGGAGTCTGTGTAGGGTCTCTCTATCTCCTCTGTGGAGTCTGTGTAGGTATATATATATATCTATCTCCTCTGTGGAGTCTGTGTAGGGTATCTCTATCTCCTCTGTGGAGTGTGCAGGGTCTCTCTATCTCCTCTGTGTGCAGGGTCTCTCTGTCTCTTCTGTGTGTAGGGTCTCTCTATCTCCTCTGTGTGCAGGGTCTCTCTGTCTTCTCTGTGGAGTCTATGCAGAGACTCTATATACTCCTCTGTGGAGTCTGTGTAGGGTGTCTCTGTCTCCTCTGTGTGCATGGTCTCTCTGTCTCCTCTGTGTGCAGGGTCTCTAGATTTCCTCTGTGGAGTCTGTGTAGGGTCTCTCTGTCTCCTCTGTGGAGTCTGTGCTGGGACGAAATGGGCTGGGGCACGACCTTGGAGCCGTGGTCAATATTGACACTGTGGGGACGTCCTCGTCAGGAATGAGGCGGGCGTTGCACAACCGTCCGTCGCCATCTTGCTTGTGTTGCCTCCGCCGCTTGTGCCTGTCATCCCAATTGTGGGCAAACACGCTGGCGACTTGTTCTGTGTAGCTTGCCATAGAGCAAACACCAGGGCGACTTGCACTGCGCAGCCTGGATAGGCGCAAAGTGGCTCGAGAGCGACTTGTACTGTTTCTTTGATCTGTTCCTTCAGTTTCGCCGTTTTGGTTGAAACCTTAGTCATGTACGATAGAGCCTGTACTGTTTCTTTGATTTGTTCAGGCCATGTTCGCCGCTTTGGTTGAAACCTTAGTCACAGACGATGTAGCCTGTACTGTTTCTTTGATCAAATTGACAGGTTTACCGTTTGGATGAAGCTCTTAGTCGGTCATGAAGTCGTTGTGTTCATGCACACTGGCAACTGAATTCTCTCTTAAAGATCTTTTAGACTTGAACTTGTCCCCTTCATTTGAATCAAACTATTTCCCAACTCCAGTCAGCATTTAAAATAAGTTAAATCCACTCACTTGTAGCTGGCGAGCATTGGAACTCGTGAGCGACAGAGGATACTGTTTTTCTGTTGACCTAGCTACATTTTTTCTCGTGGATATTTCTTGTTCGAATGACACGAAATGCGTGCAATAACTCGTGTAGGAAGGGTGAGAGAGAACGCACGTGAAGAGAAGCAGCGGTGCGCTGTGTTTGCTGTTTCCGTTTCTTCCTAAAGGTGTCGTCGGCGTGACTCCGCGATGCGACCTCACGTACCCTCACGCAATATATTGCTCGGGGACTCGTCTCGACGGGAATATTAATCCATGGGTTTATCGAGGCCTTTCATCGCGATTTGCTAATATTCCGCCCGCGGGGCAAAAATTCGTCCCAATTCTCCTGACGTGGGCTGGTGCCCGAGTCGTGTAGACTTTCGACTTAGGGGCGTTGCGGCGTCGGCCTGCTTTGTGATTCTGCAAAAACCGCCCTCAAGATAGATCACAGCCATGACGTCTCCATCATGGCTAATGTTCTTTTGATGTCCCAAATATCTTCACGGGACTTGATCCCCGTACCGTCTATCGTGTTCCATCAGGGTAGGCCGCCCCCCTGGGGGGGCTGGTGGAGAGAGAAGGAGGGAGGCGATGAGCGACGTGCGATAACCCCGGAGATGACAGATTCAATTTGGACGCGGTAAAGTGCCGTCATAAATCTTGCCTGCCTGACTCTGTGTCTGCCCGTCGTTAGTCCTTTACCTGTAGTTCCCAGCCCCATTTCGTCTACTGATCTGGGTACCTGTACGGGGTAGCACGCTCTGATCTAGGTCTCTGGCCAATGACGGGGTGGATGGATTCGAGTGTATGTGTGTGCGTGTGTGCATGCATGTGTGTGTGTGTGCGTGCGTGTGTGTTTTGTGTGTGTGTGTGTGTATGTTTGCGTGTGTGTGCTTGGTTGCGCGTGTGTATGTGCTTGAGTGTGTGTGTGTGCGTGCTGTGTGTGAACGTGTGTGTGCGTGTGTGTGTATGTGCGTGTGTGTGCGCGTGTCTGTGCGTGTGTGTGTGTGTGTGCGCGTGTGTATTTTCTGTCACTTACCAGTAGGGGTACACACTCTGTATACATTTTTAGAGATTGACGGGGTGGAGGGATTAATTGAGAGTATGCACGTGTAGTTGTATGCAAGTGAGTGAGAGAGAAAGAGAGAGAGAGAGAGAGAGAGAGAGAGAGAGAGAGAGAGAGAGAGAGAGAGAGAGAGAGAGAGAGAGAGAGAGAGAGAGAGAGTGCGTGCGTGCGTGCGTGCGTATTCGCATATGCGTGTTTGCGTGTGCGTGTATGTGTGTGTAAATGTAAGTGCATTCTAGTGTGTGTTTGTTCGTGTGTATGTGTGTGCGTGCGTGTGCGTGAGTGCATATGCATCTATGTACGTGCGCTTGTGTGTGTGTGTGTGTATGTGTGTGTGTGTGTTTGCGCGCGCGCTTGAGTGCATTCGAATATATATATATGAGCCCATGTGCTCATGTGCTTGCGCGCGGGAATGCTGCTGTGCTACACGTGTGATGCAAACCGTGCACTCCATAGTTCCTTCAGGCTGGCACTAGGCCTACAGGTCAGAGGCAATTGAGGAAATGCAAACTGCAGATTTTGATTGTCACGTTTCCCCAGGGGCTGGAGTTAAGCCTAGACTTACCGTCACTGTCTCCGTATGCGAATCCTATGAGGAGATCGTGACGAAACTTTATTTTGCTCCTACCGGCTCTGGTGAATTTTGTTATCAATGGCTTTACATAGCCTGCAAAGGCTGATGAATCGTAAATCTCCGTTCGTTCATTCATTCATTCATTCATTCATTCATTCATTCATTCATTCATTCATTCATTCATTCATTCATCATTCATTTATTTATTCATTCATTCATTTATTCATTCATTCATCATTCTTCATTGACCAGTTCTTCATGCTCCTCCCAGCAATATATGCAACAATCACCGCGCCATACTTCCTAGTACCTGGTTATGAAAACGATGCATTTTGCATGCAGCATTTCTTAGGGGCGAAAAAACCGGGTAGAGCCGACTCCCATACAGACCCCCATACAGAGCATAGCCTAAAGGCGGATTGCTTTGACAGCTATTTGGCCACACACGTTTATCAAGTGGAAGAGCAGGCAGGCGAGATACCAAGACAAACGACACAGCAGTGAGGAGATAGTGGGGGCCGTGAAATCAGTGGGAAATGCGTGCGAGATATCCGCGCAGACAGGAAGAAACATGGAGGGAACTCACTAATCCGACGTAGGCATGACGTTGTTAACTTGTAGCTTTATCTATATGCTAAGGGGCTCAAGCTCTTTGTCATAGAGCGCTCGTTATGCATTCGCTTGCAGCACTGGGCATGTGTATCATATGAGTACGACTGGGAACCTGCATTGTTTCCCCCGAAGTTTCCCACCCAGGAGTACGACTGGGAACCTGCATTGTTTCCCCCGAAGTTTCCCACCCAGGAGTACGACTGGGAACCCGCGACAGCTGAGAAGGAAGCTAACGAAAAATGCAACTGTGGTGCGGTCATGTGCACCCTGATTGCACACCCCTGAAGGAGTTGATGTTGGAGTGGTTATTACTGTAGCACAATGAACAAGGGGTAAAACTGTGAGATTTGAACACTCATACTGAGTGGAAGGTTGCGAAAACAGTGGGGGTATTTATACTTTGACCTGTATTTCGTCTTGGTTATGATGACACACGCCAAAATCAGGTGGTGGCTGCCTGTTTTTGTGCGTAGTTAGGATCGTCTTGGGAAGTCAGTCACCCATGGATCTTTTCTCGCCTTGTTCGTGTAGTGTGTGGATATGGGCATCATTTTGGTTGGCCTATACAGCGCGTCAGCCAAGCGTGCATTTTGTCGTTTCATACCCCTCAACACTTCGTGTGTGTGTGTGTGTGTGTGTGTGTGTGTGTGTGTGTGTGTGTATCCTGTATGTGTACGTGTATGTGTGCGTATGAGTGCGTGTTAAGGTGTTTCTATTTGTATATATATACGTGTGTGCGTGTGCGCGCATAAACTTATATTCTATTGGTGCAATGCCGACCTTTTCTTGTCTGTCGCCGTGAGGACTGTAGATTTGATCCCACTGTGTTGAGCAAAGTCTACAGGAATGCCGAACATACTTAGCTGTCCCATCGAAGTCATGGAGTCTCAAGTTTGAAACATCCGGGCAATGAATGACAATCACAGCGACCATCAATACAGAGGCCCCACTGCCGTGACTTATTCCCTGCGCCTGGGGAGATGAAGTTGGTCTTACAGGGCTCCAGCGCCAAGACGTCCAGGACAATGACGTCCAGCCTCGCTGTCGTCTTCGGTGGCAGTGATGTCTGGAGACGGAGGGAGGGAGAGTGATGTGGCTGTCCCTGTGTAATCAGCTGTCGCTTGTCTTGGGCTCCAGGGTTGGTCGAGGCTCTAAAAACACCCCCCCCCCTCCTGTGGGGTGAGGGTGGGGGTGAGAATACACCCACCGCGTGTGCCTGCGTAATTCGTGAAAGGTGAAGAAGTAGGGAAATCGTGACGACTTGGTCTAACTTTAGCAAGATCTGGAGCTTTTTAGCTCTTGGCAATCAGTGGCCTTACATAGCCCATGAAAGCTGATAGGCTGTATACCTCCGTTTCTCATCATTCATCATATCTCAGCGTAGACAGCTGCCCCTGGTCACTGTAGCCGTGCAGCCGTTTAAGCCGATGGCTGGTGTGGCCGTGTGGAGATGCCGTGATGGATACATTTGTGTGTTGAGCAGGACAAACAATGGGCCTTTCAGTCCTGGCCGTTTGTCGTATGTCCAGCCCAGAGGCTCGGACGGATGGTCGGCTGCAGTGTTTTGAAGCAAAGTCAATACTCGCTAGCCCTCTTCAGCAGCATCACAATTATTGTGTGGTCAAGATTTCCCCACGTATCTTTTCGGTATTTCTGTCGTGTCTAGATTGATTGAATTCAGAGGCATTCATTTTGCTCCACCGTTTTAATTGCTTGGTGTGACACTGCCTCTGCACTCTCAGTGGTGTTCATGTAAGCTTGTGAAAAGAAGTTCCTTGAAAAGAGCGGATTCTGTGCAGGGAAATGAAAAAAGAATGGGTCTGGACCTCAAGCGAGGTTCAAAACCGAGTCCTCCTGGTTGATGCCGAATGGTTATCTTGTTCTGTTTGTATCCTTCCTCCGTGCCGTCTTTGGTTGTTTTTTTCACGTCTACATGTGCATGCATGCTTGTACACATGTCGCCGTGCATGGCAAACTAGACTCGAGTCCCAGGGACAGTTTTTGAGCCAAAGCCCATTGGAAGTCGCTAGGGGAATAAGGACTGAATTGTTTTCTGTAACTTTACACAAGAGCGAGGCATTAATTGTAATAACCATGGGGTGTAAACATTCTGCTTTGTCTTGAGTTGGTACTTAAATTAAGACAAGACAATTTTGGTGTATTAGGGGGAAAACATACAAAAAGTTGTGGTTACGTAACCCAACCCACCCTATTTTGTTCTGCCGACCCTAAACTTTTTTCCTATTGTGCAAAGAGAAGTAGAAAAAAAGAAGAGGAAAAGATATATACATTAAAAAGAAGTTTTTTTAAGCAAAAGAGATATTGTGATTTATGTTTAATATGGCCTCTTCTATTTAAAAAAAGTTCCGGCCAACCTACCAGACCTCCTTCCCCACCCCCCCCCCCCTTTTTTTTTTTGCCATGTTACCGAAAACACTGCAATTTCTATTCTCTTTATTTGTTACCTTAAAAAAACCTTATTCCTCCTTGATCGATACGTTAGCCTGGTTTCCTGATGCTGGGTCACACAAATGTAGTGTGCGCGTGCATGCACGTCTAGAACGCGCTTTGTCGCCTAGGTCGGTGATCTTGATTTCCTTGTCGTCTCACTCTCTCTCCCGCCTCCTATTTACTGCTTCGTAGGGTGTGGATGTTTTGATTCACCCTGGCATTACACGGCAGTCTGCCACAAAGGGCCGCCCCTGTCGAATAGCGTGCTGGCAAAGGGAACGGAGTTCTTTGGCCGTCGTAGAGGCAGCCGTCCCGTGGACGCGCTCCTCTGTGTCGGGAAGGCAACAAGCTTGCGCCGCATTCTTGTCCCCACTCTTGAACCTGTTTTGGCGGAGTTCCTTTCTTTGGGCGTTGAAAACTGCCTTCGAGGGAAGGGCGTGGAGAAACCTCTCTCTCTCTCTCTCTCTCTTCTCTCTCTCTCTCTCTCTCTCTCTCTCTCTCTCTTTCTCTCTTTCTCTCTCTCTTTCTCTCTTTCTCTCTCTCTCTTTCTCTCTCTCTCTCTTTCTCTCTCTCTCTCTCTCTCTCTCCCTCCCTCCCTCTATCTCTCTCTCTCTCTCTCTCTCTCGCTCACTCACACACACATACACACACACACATACACACACACATACAAACACACACACACACACACACACACACACACACACAAACACACACACATGGTCCTTCCGAAGGCTTTGTGAAGGTTGCCTATGCATGGGATCTGCACAGGAGAAACGTGTATAAGACTTAAGAGGATTTGCTCAGTGCTTCCAGGGAGTGATATTCCATCGGGAGTGATTTGGAATTGAAATGCAAGCTGTAGACGTAGGTAGATGGGCACGTATGCTGCATCGTCTGCTGCAAAGTAAAAATGAGTATGGGTGTAAAAGATGAACATCTTATCTATGGTGCTTCTTATCTTCTGTGTGACTGCGAAAGTGTTGGTTCAACGTGTGTGACGTGCCAAAAGAAAAATAATAATCGTCCTATGTGTAGCTTCCTCAATCTTTTCCATCATGTTTACTCCAGAAGGAAGGGTTCGTCTCCGGTAGGGAGTGATGTTTATGACAGGTGAACAAAGGCATCGGATGACCTGTTCAGGAGCGGTCTAGATCACAGGCAAAGTTTATAGCGACCGATGAGAGTTGTGGGATGGGCTGATCGGGGTGGCTGCAATTGGGGTGGAGGGTGTGAGCGAGAAGGTGTCCATGGCGTACTATAAGGTGACAGTTGATGCCGGAGTTCAGGGTAGAGCGCCTTTGTGACGTCTGAGACCGTCAAGATCCGCATTCCCAACCCATTTCCCCAACCATCCTGCTCGCGTGTGCACGAAGGCTGTCGAGGTGAGACATTGTAGAGAGGGGATACTGTATGCGCGCCTGGAACGCAGAATTTGAAGGAGTCTTTGATGGGGAGGTACTCTGTGTGTGTGTGTGTGTGTGTGTGTGTGTGTGTGTGTGTGTTCGTGTGTGTGAGAGAGAGAGAGAGAGAGAGAGAGAGAGAGAGAGAGAGAGAGAGAGAGAGAGGGAGGAGATAATTGAAGAAACTGTAAGAGAAATCCATTAATGAGAGAGATAGAGAGAGAGATAGAGAGAGAGAGAGAGAGAGAGAGAGAGAGAGAGAGAGAGAGAGATTGTATAAAGGATAAAAAAATGTTAAGGTCCGATGAATTAAGGAGAAAATAAGAAATGGGGATATTGAGATTGCAGACAATGTAGATGCCAGTAGAAACTACAGTAAATAGAAATGTTTTGACTGGGGAAGTGCAGACCAAGGATTTCTCCCTCTTGCCATTAGTGGTCCACTTTTCAGAGAGCCAAGGT